>PVJI01031796.1:0-12811 GCA_004026765.1 Micronycteris hirsuta
GGGGGGGAAGTGGGGCAACTGTAACAGCATAATCAATAAAATATAGTAAAAAAATAAAAATAAAAAAATAAAGGTAAACCTTAAAAAAAAATTCAGGAGGGATATCTCAGGAACAAGGAGTCCCAGCCCAACACCAGGCCCCCCAGCCCTTGGTTCCAGTGCAAGGAAGATAAGTTCCTCTATCTTCTGGCTGCAAAAACCACCACAGATTGAGTGAGTGGAAGAAACTTCTAGAGTCCCAACAGTTCCTCTTAAAGAACCCATACACAGACTCACTCGTACTCACTCAGACTTCCTCTGAGTGCCACCACCAGGGTAGCAGCATGAAAGGCCTCAGTGGCATACAGGGAGAAACTGAAGTTTCTGGCATCAAGGTGAGATCTGGGAGATAGCATTCTCCCAGACAGAAAGGTGGGTAGAGGCCGTTGTCCCTTTCCTGAACCCTCTCCCCACAGAGCCACAGAGCTGGCATATGGGTGCCACGTCTGAGATGCCATCGACATGGCTAACCTGTTTGCCCCACCCTGGAGATCCTCTGAGACTCCATCCCACCAAAGCTGCTTTTCCATATTATTGGCTGGGCTTGGCTCATGCTTCACAACTTCCTAAATCCTCTCAAACAGCAACAGCTGGCCACAGTGAGCCTCCAGCCCCCCTACCTCTTGCTAAGTGGCTCAAGGACCAGCACTAGCAGCATCCAGGCCAGGTTCACAGCTTGGCTTTGCCTGGGAATCTCAAAGCACAGCACAAGTAGCAGCCATCAGCAATTGCTCATACAGGGTAACCCCAGGAAGAACACAGGTTGTGGATGACCTTGGCCTGCACCACCTGGGAAACCCCAGAGCCTACACACCCAGTGGACAGCTACAAACCACATTCAAGCTTTACCATCCTGACGTTGTACAGTTTATCCTCCATGGAGGGCAGAGGTTGGTGGTCAGTGATCATGACTAGTCCTTGCAGTTGACTGGCCTGGGTAAATCCCTCCCATTGACCTACCAAAAGCAACCAAGTCTCAACTACAAGAGGACGATGTACTCATCCTACATGAGTATGCACATCAAGCGTCCAGATTAGGTGATATGGGAAACTGTGCCACTGGACTTATCCAACTGGACCCTATAGGACACCTACTACAATATGCCATGCTTCCAAGACAGGGAGTCATAATGGATCTACCTAATACATAGAAACAAGCACAGGGAGGCTGCCAAGTAAA
The DNA here is from genome assembly GCA_004026765.1 of Micronycteris hirsuta. NCBI lineage: Eukaryota > Metazoa > Chordata > Mammalia > Chiroptera > Phyllostomidae > Micronycteris > Micronycteris hirsuta. Next base: position 1,220 of record PVJI01031796.1, read on the forward strand.
CAAAGAAACATGGCCCAAATGAAAGAACAGACCTAAATTCCAGAAAAAGAACAGAACAAAATTGATATAAGCAATGTATCAGATGCAGAGTTCAAAACACTGGCTATAAGGATGCTCAAAGAACTTAGTGAGGACCTCAACAGCATAAAAAGATCCAGTCAGAAACAAAGATATACTAATTGAAGCAAAGAACAACTTACAAGGAAGCAACAGTAGAGTGGATGAAGACGAGAAGCAAATCAATGATTTGGAACATAAGGAAGCAAATTGCAATTGATAGGAACAAGTAGAAATAACAATACAAAAAAATGAGGGTACTGTAATCAGCCTCTGGGACAACTTCAAGCATTCCAACATTTGCATCATAGCAGTGCTGGAAGGAGAAAAGAAAGATCAAGAAATTGGAAATCTATTTGAAAAAAATAATGAAATATAACTTCCCTAATTTGGTGAGGGAAATAGACGTGCAAGTCTAGGAATAACATAGAGCCCTGGATACAAAGAGGCCCACTCCAAAACACATCATAATTAAAATGCCAAAGGTTAAATATGAGCAGAAAAAAATTTAAATAATGTATTTGTTTTTTTATTTGTTGTTTTTAAATTATTTTGGTTTTTATTCTTGTTCGAGTACAGTTTTCTGCCTTTTCCCTCCACCCTTCCCAACCACTCTAGCCTTCCCAACCTCCCTCCTCTGTTTCCACCCCCCTTGATATTATCCATGTGTCCTTTATAGTTAACCTCTAAACCCTTCACCTTTCCCCCCCCATTATCTCATCCCCTCTCCCTTCTAGTTACTGTTAGCATGTTCTCAATTTCAGTGTCTTTGGTTATATTTTGCTTGCTTGTTTGTTTTGTTGATTAGGTTCCAGTTAAAGATGAGATCATATGGTATTTGTCTTTTACTGCCTGGCTTATTTCACTTAGCATAATGCTATCCAGTTCCATCCATGCTGTTGCAAGAGGTAGGAGCCTCCTTCTTTCTTCCTGCTGCGTAGAATTCCATTGTGTAAATGTACCTTAGTTTTTTGATCCATTCATTTACTGACGAGCACTTAGGTTGCTTCCAGAAATTGGCTATAGAAAATTGTGCTGCTATGAACATTGGGGTGCATAGGTTCTTTTGCATTGGTGTTTCATGGTTCTTAGGCTATAATCCTAGCAGTAGAATTGGTGGGTCGAAAGGCAATTCAATTTTTAGTTTTCTGAGGATTCCATACTGTTTTCCATAGTGGTTTCATCAGTCTGCAATCCTACCAACAGTGCACTAGAATTCCCTTTTCTCCACAACCTCTCCAACACTTGTTCTTTGTTGATTTGTTTATGATGGCCATTCTCACCAGTGTGAAGTGGTATCTCATTGCAGTTTTACTTTGCATCTCTCTGATGGCTAGTGATGCTGAGCATCTTTTCATATGTCTCTGGGCCCTCCGTATGTCCTTGGAGGAATGTCTGTTCAAGGCTTTGCCCATTTTTTAATTGGGTTGCTTGTCTTCCTGGTGTAGAGCCGTGTGAGTTTTTAATATAATTTGGAGCTCGAACCCTTGTCTGAGGTATCATTGGCAAATATGTTTCCCCATACTGTTGGTTCTCTTTTCATTTTATTGCTGTTTTTTTAGCCATGCAGAAGCTTTTTATTTTGATGAATTCCCATTTGTTTATTCTTTCCTTTATATCCCTTGCTTTAGGGGACATATCAGTCAATGTTGATATGTTGTCTTGAAGCTCCCTTAATAAATATTCCATTTCATGTTGTCTTGCAGCTCCCTTAATAAATGTTCATTCTTTCTGAGCCTCTTTTCCTGTTCTTGCTCTTTCTGAGTGTTTTTTTCTACCTTGTCCTCCAGCTCACTGATTCAATCCTCTGCTTCATCCAGCCTGCTTGTAATTCCTTCTAGTGTGTTTTTTTTTTATTTCTGAGATTTTATTGTTCACTTCTTCCTGGTTTTTGTTTATAGTTTCTATTTCCTTTTTAATACTCTTGTAGTTTTCACTCGGTTCCTTGCAGTTGTCTGTGAGTTCCTTGAGCATCTTTATGACAATTATTTTGAATTATATATCTGATAGTTTTTTTTACCTCCATTTCCTTTAGGTCTTTTTGTGGGGAGTCTTCCATTTATTTTGATTGCATGTTCTTTTTTTGTGTCCCCACTTTAAGTGACTCTTTTTGGTTGTTTCTGCACTCCCTGATATTTTGCCTTGCTAGGTGTCTTTGTGCGGTGAACTTCTATGGTAGGAATTCTGTGGGGTTGGGTGGTGTTGTCTCTTTGATCTCCTTGTCTGGACGCTCCAGGTTTTCCCTTTCTTCTGTTTGTGTGGGCTCTCTTGCTGTACAGATAAAGAGACAATCTTACAAGCAGCAAGAGAAAAGCAGTTAGTTACCTAGAAAAGAGTTCCCATAAGAATGCCTGATGATTTCTCAGAAGAAACTTTGCTGGCTAGAAGGGATTGGTAGGAAATATTCAAAGTCATGAAAAGTAAGGACCTACAGCCAAGACTGCTGTATCTAGCAAAGTTATAATTTAGAATCAAAGAACAGATAAAGAGCTTCCCAGACAAAAGAACGAAAGGAGTTCATCATCACCAAAACATTATTATATGAAATGTTAAAAGGACATACAGTCGTCCCTCACTATATCGTGGTACACTTATTGCAGCTTCACTGTATTGTGGGGTCTTTTAAAAATATATCTAATTCTGTATTGCATAGTTTTCACTATATTGCAGGATTTTGCGGTATATAGGTATTTATATAATATTTATGATTTTAATTATTTTGCCTAAAAATTTAAAACAATATAAAAATATTTTAAAATGTTAATTCAAACATATTAAAAGAATATTAAATTGAAATAAAATGCAGTATGTAATTCATCAACAGATGAATACCATACTGTACACAATGGAAATGCAGTACGCCACTACCACTTGCGCAAGTTTGCCAGTGTGAGATTGTACACAACACACTATTGGCTGATGGAATGGATGGCGACCAACCACAGCACTGTGTTCTGTATCCTGGGGGCTGATTGGCTCAGTGACCATATCATTGGTCTGTTTGTTCTCCAGCATTGTGCCCATATGTTCAGCATCTCTCCTTGTCCACTTCACATCCACATCTGATCGCTGCGTGTGGTATTGCTCTGCACTATTGTGTTTTTGTGAAATTTTCATAAAATTTTGAATTTATTTCAAGCTCTATGATGCCACCCAAACGTTCTGCGCCTTTTAAGGCTTCTGGCAGTGAACCCAAGCACCAGAGGAATATGCTTACCATCAAAGAAAAGTTGGAACTTCTCGAAACATTAAAGGAAGGCAAAAGCTACGTGGCTATAGGCTGCCATTACAGGATTAATGAATCTACTGTTCGCTACATAAAGGTCTACAGCAACAATGTCTTTTAACAAGACTGAAAAGAGGGTGGTCACTTCCCACAATAAGGCCATTGTGAGGATGGAGTCTGCATTGGCCCTGTGGATAAATGACTGCATGAAGAAGAATATCTCACTGGATACCAACACCATCCAGATGAAAGCCAAGAAACTTTATGATAGTTTTGCAGAAAGCACAGGTGTTCACAATGGTGACGAAAATGAAGACGAGGACGATGATACAGAAGCAGGACTGTCAGGTGCTTTTCCCATCAGAACAACCCCATCTGGTGCTAGCAAGGGCTGCTTTGACAGATTTCAGAGACACTTTGGACTCAAGAGCATTTCTCTGCATGGAGAAGCTGCCTCTGTGGATGTTCACTCACAACCATTGATGGACAAAGATCTGATGGAGATGATGAAGTCAGCAAGTGAAGAAGAGGATAAGGAACAAGATGAACTATAGGTTGGAGAAGAGGAGGAGGTTGGCCTTACACTCGATCATCTTGCAACCATGGTCAGAATGGCCAAAGAACTTCAGCGAGTGGCTGAAGAATGGGACCCCCAGAGGCTTCATTCATTGAACTTCATAAATACAATCGAGAGTGGCATGTCAGTTTATAAAAACCTTCTCACTCAGAAGAAAAAGCAGTGCCAGCAATTCCCCATAACTATTTTCATCACTCGGACGAAGAGATCAGTTACACCTACGCCTTTAGCAGAAATAGAAGTTACAGCCCAGGGCGAAGATACTGCACCACCTGATGAAGCACCTGATGAAGTGGTGCCTTCAGAAGAGCTGTAATTCTCTTCTTGGCTATGCAGTACATTAATCTCATCGCCATCACTTTCATTGCCATCAGTGCTGTACAGCTACATAATTCATGATCTTCATCATTCAAGTTGTAGTATACTTCACTGGTGAGTACCCGTATAGAATCTTATATGTTGTTAAAATTACATAGGTTTAGGAGTGTAGAAAGTGTTTAAGACCATATGAAGTATTTATAAGAGTGTGGGAAAGGTTAATAAGAGAGTGGGAAAGGTTTATAGGAGTGTGGGAAGGGTTTATAAAGCCTTAAAATATATATAAATAATAAAATAAATATAATGCCACTACTTCGCGGATTTTCACCTATCATTGGGGCCTCTGGAATGTAACTCCCACAATAGGTGAGGGATCAGCGTATTTAAGAAAAAGACTATCAAAACTATGAACAATAAATTGGCAATAAATGCATATTTACCAACAAATGAATCTAGAAAACAAACTAAGCAAACAAGAAGAACAGACAGAATCATGGATATGTATAGTGTTTTGATGGTTGCCAGATGGGAGGGACATGTAGGGGAATGGGTGAAGAGGTGAGGGGATTAAGAAGTATAAATAGGTACTTACAGAACAGCCATGGGGATGTAAAGTATAGTATAGGAAATGGAGTAGCCAAAGAACTTATATGCATGACCCATGGACATGAACAATGCTGTGGGTACTGCCTCAGGGAGTGGGTAGTGCTGGGTGGAGGAGATACAAGGGAGATAAAATGGGACAACTGTAATAGCATAATCAATAAAATATAATTTTAAAAAGAGAAAAATTGAAATTGAGGGAAAACTTCAGATTCTCAGAATCTACCCTAGACTCCTGCATGGGAACCATGGTGGGTAGGACCCAGAGATTTTTGTTTTAAGAAATCTTCAGGTGATTCAGATATGCATTCAAATTTAGGAACCACTGCTCTTTACACTCTCTTGAGTTTAAAATATAGCTATAAACTATGTCATACTACCAGAGTGAGAGTTTAGAAGGGATTGATTCAATTATTCCTCTTCATTAAAATCCAATAATGGAACAAAATTAGAGATGCAGTTTCTCAAAAATAAGATCAGCCTTTGTTAGGAAGAGTTTCTGTTTAATGTAGTGGCATTTTTTTCTCATAAAATCTCACAAAATGATCTGAAATACCCACCCCTCAAAAAATTCCTAAAGGGTCATGTATCAACTTTCTTTGCATTTAACTTTCTAGAATAACTTTATGCTTTATGTAATTTATTTAACCAAATAAAGACTCAATTTTCTTTACAGTGCCCTAGACCACCTCCTAAATTAGAAAATAAAAAATTCACTGTTCTTTCTGGCATCCAATTTCAACTACATGACTTAGTTTTCAAAGACTAGCAGCCCTATTTTCAGCTTTATATTCCTGTCCAATGTGGCTTCAATGTGGCCACATTGGGTGTTAATTGGTTAATCAAGTATTGGATCTTAACCCAATTGAAACCATGAATTGGGTTGATCTGGTAACTAACCAGCAGAGTTATTATCACTCCCATCTCTGAACTTTTGCTTTCTCTTTTGGAAATTCCATTTTTTTTCCCTAGAACTCTTCCTATTGAAACCCTATTCATCTTTCAAGTCCTATGTCAAACCTTACTGCCTCACCCCCACTTTTGGACAAATAGCATCATGTAGTCAAAAAATATATACCATGGCTTTGGAGTCCGAGAGGCTTGAGTCTCCATTCTAAATCTAATATTTAACATCTTTGCGCCCACTGGAAAGTTAGTTAACTTTGATGAGCCTCAGTCTGCTGTTCCATAAAATGAGGATAAGTGAGAACATACCTTACCAAAGCATGAGCTCTGCCATGTCCCTTTCATGAAGCAAGGCCACATGGCTGACAGATTTGTCCCAGTGCTTACAAGGTTGCTGTGTCATTTCAATAGAAAAATGCCCCTGGCTCAGTAACAGAATTATCAGAAACTCTCAGCCCACATTAATCTCTCACTTCTATGGACTCCTAGAGCAGTTGAAGGCTGTGTCACATTTGTCATATAATATAACTGTCTTATATTGTGTAATATGGAGGCCATGAAGCCTAAGGTATGTACAAACTACTGTTATAACCTTCTTCTTCTAAGAAATTATAAGAAGAGGTCATGATTTGATTTGAATATGGAAATTAGGAGCCTGAGAGAGTGAAAGAGTCTGATACAAAATCTTAGGAACTGGGCTTCTGGTCAAGATGATGGAGTAGGTAATGGCGATACTCGCATCCTCCCACAAACACATCAAAATTATGACTAAACTATTAAATAACCATCATTCAGAATTTCCTGAGCCCTAAAAACATGCTGCTCCATCTCAACTGTGATATGTCACCCTTAATCATCACCACTATCATGAGCAAGACAGCACTGCCATTTCCTGTGTCTCAGCAGCATTCTACTTTGACTTCCTGTCCTCTGTCCTGACACAGATGAAGGACACATAACAAATTATGTACAATGAATACACTACAAGGAAAGAAATATAAAGACCCTCCAACTCAGACTTTGAATGACCTATTACCTCTCCATGGGTAGTTCATCTTGACAATATACAGGGCAAGCAGTCCAAGCAGCTGTCACATTCCAATCATGTCATAATCCTTGCCAAAGCATGAGCTCCACCATGTTCCTTCCATATAGAAAGGCCACATGGCTGACAAATTTGTCCCAGTGGCTACACCAAGGGAATACATGGCAGATATGTGCATAAATAAATAAACATCAGGCTTGATGTCCTATTTTTATTCAAAAAAATCACCTGACATCTAGCTGAATAGAAGTCCTATAAGTAAGGATATAAAGAAACACATTGAGACTGGCAGGAGGGACAGAGATGCTAAAAAGCTGATCCCATATCTACATGTGGTGAATAAAAATCAGGAGTAATATCTCAGTAGCAGAGGTCCCCCATGAGGAGAAAGGGGTCTGAGCTCCTACCATGATTCCACTGACAGGAAGAAAAGTCCCCATAACTTAGAGCTGTGAAATCCAACAGGGATTGTGGCTGAGAGAGACTAATGACTTCTAGAGTCCCAGGATTTCCTTTTAAAGAGCCCACACATGAACTTACACAGACTCACTCTGAGCTCCAGTGCTGCGCAGCAGCTCAAAAGGTGTCAGGGGCATAAGGGATAAACTGAACTGTCTACCTTCAGGGTGGGGGCTGAAGGAGCAGCTTTCTCCCATACAGAAGTGCTTACAGAGGCCATTATTCATTTTCTGAGCCCTCCTCTTGTAGGCACAGGTAGGTGCCATATGTGAGACTCCATCCACCTAGCTCACAATGTTCACCCTGCCTTGGTGATTCCCTGAGACACCACTCCACCCAATCTGTAGGCCCACCCAAGCCCTTTCCAGTGGCTTTTCCAAACAAATGGCTTGTCATGGATCATGCTCTGAACTTTCCTAAAATTTCTAAAAGGTTCACAAACCCCAAACAAGCAGCATCAGGCCTCTGCATACCCTGTACCTCTTACTAAGTTGCCCCAGGCCTGGCACTAGTGGCAGCCAGCCTTGGTTCACAGCTTGGCCTCTCCTGGGAACCTCCAAGACCAGCACAACTGGCAGCCATCTGAAAATCACTTTGTAGCTCATACCAAGTGGGCCTAGGCAGGACACAGGTAGTGAGTGACCTTGGCCTGCACCAAAGCCTCTCCCAAGATACCCCAGGACCAACACACCAAGTGGCCAGCTTTAGAAGACGAAAGCATCAACTAACTAACTCTACAAACAACACACTCAAAGGGTTGTTTTGGCAGGCACCAGAGCCCTGCTAAAGCAAATCCTGGTCTACGAAGTCAGCCCCTTTACAATAGCTTCTCCATTATAGTCATGGCAAGTTCTTACAACCAAACAACCTCAGGGTCCATCCTCCCACTGAAGTGTCAACAGCAATCAAGAATCATCTAAATAGGAAAACACACACAACTTACATAAGGAATTCACCTGGAGAACCCAGCTAGATGGCCAAAGGGAATGCACCACTGGACCACACAGGACACCTACTACATAGAGCCACTCTACCAAGATGGAGAGACATAGCAGCTCCCCCTAATACATAGAAACAAACATAGGGAGGCTGCCAGAATGAAGAGACAAAGAAACATGTCCCGAATGAGAGAATAGAACAAAACTCCAGAAAAATAAGAAAACAAAAGGTAGATAAGCATTCTGCCAGATGCAGAATTCAAAACACTAGTTATAAGGATGCTGAAGGAACTTAGGGAAAGAATAGTTGCCTTTAGTGAGAATTTCAACACAGAGATAAAAATCACAAAAATGGAGACAGAAAACACAAAAAAGGAATCAGTCAGAAATGAAGAATAATATAACAATTGAAAAGAACAGGGAATCAAAGGTAGAGTAATGAAGCAGACAATCAAATCAGCAATTTGAAAGATAAAGAAACACCCAATCAGAAGAGCAAAAAGAAAATGGAGTCCAAAAAATAGAGGACAGTGTAAGGAGTCTCTGGGATGACTTCAAGTGTACCAACATTTACATCATAGGTGTCCCAGAAGGAGAAGAGAGACAGCAAGGAATTGAAAACCTATTTGAAAAAAATAATGACAGAAAACTTCTCTAATCTGGTAAAGTAAATAGACATATAAGTCCAGGAAACACATGGAGCCCCAAACAAGATGAACCCAAAGAGGCCCACACAAAAAAGCATCATAATTAAAATACCAAAGGTTAAAGACAAAGAGAGAATCTTAAAAGCAATTAGTTAATTACAAGGGAGCTCCCATAAGACTATCAACTGATTTCTCAATAGAATCTTTGGAGTCCAGAAGGTATTGTCTTGAAATATTCAAATTGATAAAAGCAAGAACCTACAACCAAGACTACTCAACTCAGCATAGCTATCATTTAGAATGGAAGGACAGATAAAGAGCTTCCCAAACAAGAAAAAGCTAAAGGACTTCATCACCACCAAACCAGTGTTAAATATTTAATGTTCTTTAAGAAGAAAAAAAATACAAATAAAATGGCAATAAATACATATCTATCAACAATTACTTTAAATGTAAATGAATTGAATGCTCTTATCAAAACTCATATGGTAGCTGAATAGATAACAAAACAAGACCCTTATATATGCTGTCTACAAGAGACTCATTTCAGATAGAAAGACACACAAAACTACAAGTAAAGGGATGTAAAAATATATTTCATAAAAATGAAAACAAAAAAAAAGTTTGAGTAACAATACTTATACCAGACAAAGTAGGCTTTAAAACAATGGCTATAACAAGAGACAATGAAGGACCCAGCAATTCCACTTCTGGGTGTAACAAGACCCAAAGAAACTCAAAACATTAAATTGAAAAGACACGTACATCCATATGTTTACAGCAGCATTATTTACAATAGCCAAGATATGGAAGCTACATAAGTATTCATCAATAGATGCATGGATAAAGAAGTGGTACATATATACAATGCAATATGATTCAGCCATAAAAAAAAAGAATGAAATATTGCCTTCTGAAACATGGAGGGACCTAGTGGGTATTGTGCTGAGTGAAATAAATCAGACAGAGAAAGACAAATGCCATATGATTTTACTTATATGTGGAATATAAAATGAAAAAGCAGAACAGAAACAGACTTGTTGATACAGAGAGCCTTTTGACAGTTGTCAGATAGAAGGGTTTGGCGGAAATGGGTGAAAAGGGTGAAGCAATTAAAAATCTGTAGTTACATGATAGTCATGGGGATTTAAAGTACAACACAGGAAATATAGCCAATAATATTGTAATAAATATGTATGGTGTCAAATGAGTACTAGATTTATCAGGGTGATGACTTTGTAGGTTATATAAATGTCTAATCACTGAGTTGTACCCCTGAAATTAATATAATATTGTACAGCAAATTTAATTGAAAAATAAAAAGGTATTTATACACCAACAATGAAATATCAGAAACAGAAATCAGGGAAAAATCCCATCTGATATAGGAACAAGAAAAATAAAGTACCTAGGAATAAACCTAACCAAGGAGGTTAAAGACCTTTACTCAAAAAACTACACAACACTGAAGAAAGAAAGGAAGACACAAATAAATGGAAGCATATATCGTGTTCATGGATTGGAAGAATTAACATCAAAATGTCCATACCCAAAGCAACTTGTAGATTCAATACAATCCTTATTAAAATACAAAGGACATATTTTACAGATATAGAAGAAACATTTCAAAAATTTATATGAACCATCAACAATCCCAAACAGCTGCAGCAATTTTGAGAAAGAAGAACAAAGTAGGAGGGATCATCATACCTGTACATCAAAATATATTACAAGGCCTCTGTCATCATAACAGTCTGGTACTGGCATAAGAACAGACACATGGAATTATGAAACAGAATTAAGAGCCCAGAAAAAAAGCCCATGCCTCTATGGTTAATTAATATTAGACAAAGGGGACAGAAGCATAGCATGGAGTAAAAATAGCTTCTGTAGCAAATGGTGTCAGGCGATCTGGACAGCTACATGCAAAAAAAATGAAACTTGACCACCAACTTTCACCGTATACAAAAATAAACTCAACATGAATAAAAGACTTAAATATAAGTCGTGACACCATAAAGTCCTAGAGGAGAACATAGGCAGGAAAATCTCAGATAGTCCACACAGTAATATTTTCACCAATATGTTCCCTAGAGCAAGACACATAACTAAAATAAAAAACAAATGAGACTTCATCAAAATAAAAAGTTTGTGCATAGCTAAAGAAAACATTAGCAAAATGAAAAGAGAACCAACCGTATGGGAAAATATATTTGCCAATGGTACCTCGGACCAAGGTTTGATCTCCAAAATACATAAAGAACTCACAGGACTCCACACCAGGAAGACAAATAATCCAATTTAAAAAAAATGGGCAAAGGGTCTGAACAGATACTTCTCCAAGGAGTACATACAGAGGGCCCAGAGACATATGAAAGCATGCTCAACATCACTAGCCATCAGAGATATGCAAATTAAAACCACAATGGGACACCACTTCAAACCAGTCACAATGGCCACCATAACCAACAAAACAACAAACAAGTGCTGGCAAGGTTGTGGAGAAAAGGGAATCCATTTCATTGTTGGGGCAAATGCAGACTGGTGCAGCCACTGAGGAAAACTGTATGGAATTTCCTCAAAAAACTAAAAATGGAACTACCTTTGACCCAGCAATTCCACTGCTGGGATTATACCCTAAAAATTCTGAAACACTAATTCAAAAGAACCATTGCACCCCAATGTTCATAGCAGCACAATTTACAATAGCCAAGAGCTGGAAGCAACCTAAGTGCCCATCAGTAAATGAGTGGGTCAAAAAAGTATGCTAAGTGAAGTAAGCCAGGCGGTGAGGGACAAATACCATATGATCTCAC
>PVJI01031797.1:0-12812 GCA_004026765.1 Micronycteris hirsuta
TATTTGAACACATAATGATGGAGAATTTCCCGAAGCTGGCGAAGGAAATAGACTTGCGGGAAGTCCAGGAAGCTCAGAGAGTCCCAAAGAAGTTGGACCCAAAGAGGAACACACCAAGACACATCATAATTACATTACCCAAGGTCAAAGATAAGGAAAGGATCCTGGGAGCATTGAGAGGAAAGAAGACAGTTACCTATAAAGGAATCCCCATAAGGCTGTCAGCTGATTTCTCAAAGGAGACCTTGTAGGCAAGAAGGGGCTGGACAGAGGTGTTCCAAGTCATGAAAGGCAAGGACCTACATCCAAGAATACTCTATCCAGCAAAGATTTCATTTAGAATGGAAGGGCAGAGAAAGTGCTTTACAGATAAGGTTAAGTTCAAGAAGTTCATCACCACCCAGCCTTTATTGTATGAAATGCTGAAGGGAGTTATATGAGGTATGGAGGAATATCAACAGGGGAGTGGTAGGGGGAGAGGGTGGGAATGGGGCACAGAACAAGTAGCATAAATGGGAGGTAGACAACAGACAAGGGGAGGTTAGAACAGTATAGGAAGTACAGGAGCAGAAGGACTTATGTGTATGACTGATGGACAAAACTAAAGGGAGAGGAAAGGGGGGTAAGGGGGAGGGGGGAAGGAAGGGGGGAAATGGGGCAACTGTAACAGCATAATCAATAAAATATAGTTTAAAAAAACAAAAAAAACCATAGTACCTTCTAGGTCCATCCATGTTGCTGAAGATGGCAGGAGCTCCTTCTTTTTATGGCTGAGTAATATTTCAGATTGTGTGTGAATATCTCATTTTCTTTATCTATTCACCCATCAACAGACACTTAGGTTGTTTTCATACTTTGGCTATTGTGAATAATGCTGTGATGAACTTAGGGCATAGAAATCTCTTTGAGATAATGATTTCAATTCCTTTGGATAAATCCTTAGAAGTGGAATTGATGGGTCACACGGCAGTTCTATTTTTAATTTTTTGAGGAACCTCCATACTGTTTTCCACAGTGGCTGCACCAGTCTGCATTCCCATCAACACTGCACATGGGTTCCCTTTACTTCCTTGCCAGCACCTGTCATTTGTTGATTTATTGCTGATAACCATTCTGGCAGGTGTGACATATCATTGTGGTTTTAATTTGCATCTCTCTGATGATTAGTGACATTGAGTATCTTTAAATTTGTCTGTTGATCATCAGTATGTCGTCTTTGGAGACATATCTATTCAGGTCCTTGGCCCATTTTATAATTAGATTGTTTCTTTTTTTCCCCCCACTGTAATATTCTTTTAATGTGTTTGTATGTTCAAAATTTTTCATAGTAAAATGTTGAGAAAAAGGGGCAGGGTATATTTAGAGAAACAAAATAGATAAAGTAGTATTGGATTATAAACCAAATATGAAAGAAAGATATCCATAGGTCCAAAATGACACAAATAATTGATTGAATGAAGTAATAAATGGGAGAGAACAGACAACCCTCCCATGCAGAAGAATTCCAAATAATTTGCATGAATATTCTTCATGGAGGACGTGGAGAATAACTCCTGACTACAGAACAGCATGCTCAGGGGGCAAAAACTAAAAGCATTTCCCTTAAGTTCAGGAACAAGATAGGGGTGTCTGCTTTCACCACTCTTATTCACCATAGTGGCAAATCGCCATAGTGGGAAAGTCCTTGCCACAGCAATCAGACAAGAAGAAGAAATAAAAGACACTCAAATTAGAAAGGAAGAAGTAAAATGGTCATCATTTGCAGGTGACATGATACTGTATGTAGAGAACAATAAAGATTCCACCAAAAAAAAAATAGCCTACTAGAACTGACCAATAAAATCATTAAAGTAGCAGGATGCAAAATAAATATCTAAAAATCAATTGCATTTCTATATATTAATAATGAACTCTCAGAAAAGGAAACTAAGAAAATACCATTTATACCCTGGCTGGTGTAGCTCAGTGGATTGAGTGCGGGCTGTGAACCAAAGGGTCGCCAGTTCAATTCCCAGTCAGGGCACATGCCTGGGTTGCAGGCCATGTCCCCAGGGGGGCCACGTGAGATGCAACCACACATTGATGTTTCTCCCCATCTCTTTCTCCCTCCGTTCCCTTCTGTCTAAAAATAAATAAATAAATGAAATCTTTAAAAAAAATACCATTTACAATTGCATCCAAACAAACAAACAAACAAACAAAAAAACAACCCAACAAACAAAACCCACCTAGGAATAAATTTGATCAAGGATATAAAAGACCTGTACTTCGAAAATCATAAGACACTGAAGAAAGAAACTGGAGAATACAAACTAAGTGGAGGTATATACGTGTTCGTGGATGGGAAGAATTAACATCATTAAAGAGAACAGCATGACAGTTGGGGGGTATGGGGGGGTGGGGAGAAACCCAACCAACGGCATCAGCCACGGGTTCCAGGTCAACACCGATAGTGGTAAGTCACATCCACTGATATGCAGTGTGGTCTCCTGGGTCCAGATCCTGGAACAGAAGGGCATCAGGAAACACTGAGACCCGAATAAAATGAGGACTTTTAGTGAGCAATGACCCACCCACACTGGCTTTGGAGTCTCCACCAAAGCACCATGGTAATGTCAGATGCTAGCAGCGGGGGAAACTCTTGTACTATCCTTACAACTTTTCTGTCCATTTAAAACTATTCTAAGATTAAAAAAATTACCTAAAAAAAGAAATCCAAAATAAAAAAAAATCATAGAATAAAAAAAGAGTGTGAGCTGACTGGTGCGAACAGGAAACCGTTTTATTCTGTCTCATGCCATCTGTCTTGAGTCCCCTTTCCCTTCCCCTGGGCTATATCAGGAGTAGATCTTCCACATTTTCTTGCCACATTGAGGTTTTTCCAACTGTCTTGATTTTAGGGGAGTCAAGGAGTCCAGCCTAAGTTAGTATCCAAACATCCACCTGGCGTCCAGTTCAAAGCCACTCCCTTTCTTGGGGTGGGGGTGGGTGGGCGGAAGGGTGTTTGAGCCGAGACCCCGCAGACCAAGGGAGGAGAGGGCGTGGCACATGGTCACGGGTCTGCTCTGTCCAGCCTCCAAGGGCGAAGGGAATGGAGATAGAGACTCATGTCCCTGGTGCGGTGTCATTCTGGCCACTGCCCGGCCAGGCGTGTTGCTGGTATCTTTTTGTGTGAAAATCCCTGAGAATCCCCCTCCCCTTTCTCTCGGTCTACCAAGACTCCTGCTTTTCTTCTTCAGTGTCCATGCAAGCTGGGGTTATTATTTGTTGCAGTGAGAGAGAGAGTCCACCTCATGGGGTGAGACGTAACACACCAAGTAAGGGGGTGCACTGTGTCTCCCCAAATTCATATGTGGAAGTCCTAACTCCTGGGCCCTTAGAAGTGACTGTATATGTGGAGATAGGGCATTTAAAGACATAATTAAGTTAAAATGAAATCATTAGCACGGGCTCTAGTCCAATAGGACTTATAAGAAGAGGGGATGGGGACACAGACACACACAGAGGGACAACCATGTGTGGACACAGGGAGGAGACAGCCGCCTACCAACCAAGGAGAGAGGCCTCAGGAGGAACCAACCCTGCTGACACCTTCCTCACAGACTTCCACCCTTTGGAACCATGAGACAATCCATTTCTGTTGCTCAAGGTAACGGCCTGCGGTACTTGGTCATAGAAGCCTGAGCAGATGAATACAGGGGGAGGTAGAAGCTAGCATAGCAATTGGATTTTCTTCCGTTCTTTTGAACATGGTGAAGGAAGAGGGCTTGTCTGCGCTGGGGTGTTGTCGGCAATTCTGGGGTTGGGTATCTGCAGCAATCTTATCTGCGGGAGGGCAACCCAGAGCACTCTACTGATAAGGGTGCTGCAGGTGTCCTGGAGTGCGAGAGGGGGTGTTCAGCGTCTGTGGCTTGCGACGGTGACGTGGACGGAAGCAGGTGCTCGGTGAGATGGTGTGCATCCGTCCACCAGAGGCCATCACATCTATTCTGCACATAGTCGTCTCTTTTTCCCTTTCCCACTGGAAGCAGCCTGGCCACCAGGTGCGGCTTTTACTTCCTCTTCTCCCTCCCTCTCAGGCATCCTGGCTAACCTCTGCAGAGCTGATGAGTACGGCTTCCAGGCTGACCTGCCCTTGGATGGTCCGCCCGTCCAGGAACACCTGCAGCAAGCCTGAGGCCAGGGAGAAATACTTGGCGCCAAGCCTCTGAAGTGGGAGTTTGCAATGGCAGGGCCCCTGCCTTGTGACTCACACCTGCTCCTGCTCTTGCTGTCCTGCCGTGACCCTCCCCACAATGCACCCTGGGACCCCCTCCTCCAGGCATCCCCTGGGGGGGTTCTTGCTGCCAGACAAGCTCCCACATTGTCAGATCTGCTCCTGCTGTGTGTGCTGTGACAGCTGTCCAGCTTTCCAACACCCCACTGAGCCCCTGCCCTATACTTTCAAACTTTAGGGACTCACGTCCTTTTCTCTCGCAGAGCTCCAGCTCAGTGCTACGGAGGTGCTGAGATGATTTAAAATACAGGCTTTATCATTCTCCAGGAACAGCGAGGCCAACAAATCAGGAATGAAGCAGTTTGCTATAGTCAGAGATGCGGGGGCAGGGGGTGCACCCTCTCTTCCTGGCCTGCAGTTGACTACACATGGGGGAGGGAGGGAGAGAGAGAGAGAGAGATGGGGAGTAAAAGAATGTCACCAGACATTTCCTGATAGCTGTATTTGGGACCCTTCTATTATTCCCGCTGATTGCCTGACTCCATGGTAATTATCCTGCGGATTCGGGGACTCTACTATAATCACCCAGCTGGTTCTGAAAGCTCCTGGAGCAATTTTCCAGCGGGTTCCTAAGACTGTTGCACGGTCCCTTAGCTGGTTCCAGTGACGCTGCATCCTTCAGTGACTGCATAGTTATGGGCCAATTCCCAGCCCCATGATGTGACTAGCTGGCCTTTTACAGAAACCCAATCTTCATTACCCTATTTGTTTTATTTATTAAGTAGAGTGCTAGTGAGGCCCCCCAGTATCTCAGCCCCTCTTCCGGGTACCGGGGACAGAGATGGAATTCTGATTGTGTCTGGTCCTCAGAGAGTTGACAGGCTGTTGGGAGAAGAGAAGTTAAGATGTTTATCACCCAGAGCAAGGGTGAAGCCAGCACGGAATTCAGTGGGAGCAGAGAGGAAGAACATCGGGCCTCCCCGCGCAGCTGTGTAGGTGTGCACTGCACCATGGGTAGGGGGTCATCATCCCACAAACTCCACTTTCAACAGAGCCCCCTGGGAACTCTGAGTGTGAGGAGCCTTGGGAGACCATCCAGGGGTCAGGCAGGGACAGATCTAGGGAAGTCCTGACTCTTACGAGGGAGACACCCTGGCTGGGTGGTTCAGTTGGTTGGAGTGTTAACCCATGCACCAAGAGGTTGCGAGTTCAATTCCCAGTCAGGGCACATACTTAGATTGCAGGTGTGACCTCTGGTTGGGTGCATACGGAGGCAACCGATGGATCTCTCTCTCTTTCTCTCTCAAATCAGTGAGCATATCCTCAGGTGAGGCTTGCTGAGGGTGTCTGAGATGACTGGGTGGTGCCTCCCCTCTCCCCATGCTGTGAGGACTCTGCTTTCTAGTGAAGGTGAATGTGTTATGTGAAGGTGAACATATTATGTTGACAGCATACTATTTCTCTCTGCAAACATATAAGCTCCTTAAGGTCAGAGATTCTGTCTGTTTTGTTTATTGATGGATCTCAAGAGCCCCGAGCCCTGTCTGGCACACAGTAGAAAATCAGTAAATAGTTACTGAATGCAGAATCAATTTGCTGCATTTTTTTCCCTTCGACTTAGAAGAGACTTTCTCCATGGCGGCCACTAGAGGGCTCGCAAGATACAGTTAATTCTCTGCAGTCTCAGGTGAGTGATCATTGCCCCAGTGCCTTCAGGACAGGGGCCAGGTGACCGTGGACGACCACAAACTTTCTCCTCCAGGAGCCTCCACTTCCCATCTGTAGCATGGAGACAAAAGTGCCTGAAATGGGCTGTCGCAAAGAACAAAGGGGACAATGCGCGCATGTAATTTACAAAGGTCATTGCATGAGTCCAAACTCATTAAATGGTACACATTAAACACGTGTAGGTTTAAAAATATATATTTATTAGCCTTGGCTGGTGTGGCTCAGTGGATTGAGCTCGGGCCTGCAAACCAAAGGGTTGCCAGTTTGATTCCCAGTCAGGGCACATGTCTGGGAAGCGGGTCAGTCCCCAGTAGGGGGCGCGTGAGAGACAACCACACATTGATGTTTCTCTCCCTCTCTTTCTCCCTCCCCTCTCCTCTCTCTAAGAATAAATAAATATAATATTTACTATACATATGTATATATATATTTATTGTACCTCAGTATATCTGTTTTAAAAGTAAGTTAAATTAAAAATGAACACCTGAAAGCCATTAAGCTAGCACGACATACTTAAACACCTCAATGTAATAACAAAATAAGAAATATTTTTTGTTTTTATTTTTCTTTTTTAATTTTTATTTATTGGGGTGACGTTGGTTAATAAAATTACAAGCATACAATTCTATGGTACATTATCAGTGTATTGTAAAAAGAAAAAGAAAGAAAGAAAGAATGCTCTGGCAAAGCAGTAATGTCCTTTTTTTAAACACTATACATATTTTAAAATTTTGTTTATTTTTAGAGAGAGAGGAAGGGAGGGAGAAAGGGAGGGAGAGAAACATCAATGTGTGGTTACCTCTCATGCACCCCCTACTGCAGACCTGGTCCACAACCCAGGCATGTGCCCTGACTGGGAATTGATCCGATGACCCTTTGGTTCCCAGGCTGGCACCCAATCCACTGAGTCACACCAGCCAGGGTAGCAGTCATGTCCTTTAGAAAAACTTACTGACGGCAGATTTCCTTGTTTATAGAAAAGGAACTAGGTTCATGAAGGTCAGTGTGTGGCCATGCAACTGTGTCGGAATAGCAATGAATGTGAAAAGAGTAAAATGAGCTCTTTTAACAGTAAGAAGAGCTGGAGATGAGGAGATAGGGTTACATGAGGTCACAAAGATGGGGCCCTGATCCAATAGGACTGATGTCCTTAGAAGAAGAGGGAGAGACAGCAGTCATCTCAGTGTGAGGACACAGGGAGAAAAAGTTAAGGAGAGAGGTGTCAGGAGGAACCTGCCTTGCCGACTCTTTGACCTTGGACCTCCAGGAATACCTTGACCTTGGACGTCCAGCCTCCAGGACCGTGAGTTGATATGCATCTGTGATTGAAGCCGCTCCATCTGTGGTCCTTTGTTACGGCAGCCCTGGTTGATTGACACAGTGTGTAAAGATCAAAGATGCATCAACACAGATACTATCTCAGGGAGCATCTGACTGTTCCCGCCTCTCTGACTAGCCTCCTCTCTAAGGGGCTCTCTTGGAGCTCCTCCAGCCTGAAAACCATGGTTTGAGCTTCAATCTGTGGCCACTTTCTGCACCCAGATTGTCAGAGAAAAATGTCCCAGCCATGGTCAATTTCAGTGACTTCCATTACATCACTTTGAACACCTGAATTAATTTCCTAGGGCTGCTGTAACACATTTGCGCAGACTTAGTGCTTAAATCGGCCCCAACATATTGTCCTACAGTTCTAGACGCAAGAAGTCGGACATGGGTCTCACCAGGCTAAGATCAAGGTGTTGGCAGGGCTGTGTTCCTTCCGGAGGCTCTGGAGCAGAATCTGTCCCCATCTTTCCCGGCTTCCAGAGTCACCCACATTCCTTGGCTGGTGGCCTCGTTTTCCGCCTTGAGATCTCCCTCTAACCCTCCTGCCTCCCTCTTTCACTTGTAAGGATCCTTGTGAGGACACTGAGCCCACCTGGTTCATCCAGGATCATCTCCACGTCTCAAGGTCACCTGGTTAGTAGCTTTAATTCCATCTGCAGCTTTAATCGCCCCTCACTCTGCTATGTGACATCTTCATGAGTCCTGGGACTTATGAAGTGGACATTTTTGGGGGACCCCATGACTCTGTTCTTCATAATCCGCAAGAGGTCCCACCCCTTGAAAGCTGATGTGTGACCTTGTCCCTGTGATATTTCCCCTCTGGGCCCCAATTTCCTTGTCCAATCTGAATAATAACCATTCTGGTCGTAAAAGGTGATTTTGAAAAATTAGAATGAAAATTGTCATAAACCTAGCACAGGCCTGGAAAATGCTTCTTTATTTATTTTTTATTATTATTTATTTAAAGTATTCTTTTTAAAAAAATGTTTTTCTAAAAAAGATTTTATTAATTTTTAGAGAGAGGGGAAGGGAAGGAGAAAGAGAGGGAGAGAAACATCAGTGTGTGGTTGCCTCTCGCACACCCCCCACTGGGGACCTGGCCTGCAACCCTGGCATGTGCCCTGAGTGGGCACCCAAGCAGTGACCCTTTGGTTCACAGGCCCGCGTTCAATCCACTGAGCTACACCAGCCAGGGCAAAATGCTTCTTTAAAAACAAAAAACAAAACCTCAATCAAAGGCATGTTTATTGATGAGAGAGAGAGAGAGAGATCCATTGATGTGAGCGGGAATCATCGATTGGCTGCCTCCCATAGGCACCTGACCACAGACAGAACCCACATTTTGGTAGACAGGGCAATGCACCAGACCAGGACCCGAAACATGCTTAGTAAATGCTAACTGTAATCGCTGTTGTCAATGTTTTATCTGACATGCTCTATCAGCTTTTTAGCACCCCACCTGCAAACATCCCCGGCCCCCCACACCAATCCAAAGCGTCGAGCTCCTTTATTCCTCATCCACTTGGGCTGCGAAAGGCCCGGCTTGCCCAAATCTGCGCAGAACTCACAGAATCTTGAACTGAAGTTTGTGGATCTGGATGCAATGAGATGATGCTGTTCCCAAAGGAACCTGGTCTGTCTCCTGGATTCTGGCCCCTGCCTGAAGCACAGGAGACAGGAGCTGTCCTTGTGCCCATCTCCTAAGCGTGGTGGGGGTCCAGCTGCAGCAGAAGCCTGGATGGAGGAGGCGTGGAAATCCACCCTCACCCACCTCCAAACCATCCCAACGCAGGGGAGCCACCAAAGGCTGCAGGGTGAGCTCAGCAGAGGAGAATTCTCATCCAGCATTTCAATATTTTAAAACAAACTTAAAACAGGGATAAAAACCAGCTCACACCCATTAGGATGGACACTATTTTTTTTTATTATTTATTATTTTTTAAGGATTTTATTTATTTATTTTTTAGAGAGAGTAGAAGGGAGGGAGAAAGAGAGGGAGGAACAGCAATGTATGGTTGTCTCTCACATGGCCCTCACTGGGGACCTGGCCTGCAACCTAGGCATGTGCTCTGACTGGGAATCGAACCGGGATCGTCTGGTTCCCAGCCCGCGCTCAATCCACTGAGCTACACCAGCCAGGGCTGGACACTATTTTTTTTAAAAGAAAATTAAAAATATTTTTACCTGAGGGCATCTTTTCATTGCTTTTAGAGAGAAAGGAAGGGGAAGAGTGAGTGAGATGGGGAGAGAGAGAGAAACATCGATGCAAGAGAGAAACACACATTGATTGGTTGCCTTCTTGTGCATGCCTTGACCGGGAATTGAACCTGTGACCTTTCGGTCCACAGGATGATGCTCCCACAACTGAGCCTTACCAGCCAGGGCAGATGGCCACTATTTAAAAAACAACAACAACAACATAAAATAACTAGTCTTGGTGAAGATGTGGAGGAGTTGGAAGTTTTGTGCACTATTGGGAATATGAAATGCGTATCCACTGTGGAATCAGTTCCTCAAAAAAAAAAAAAAAGAAACTACCATGTGATCCAGCAATCCCACTACTAAGTATAGACCCAAAAGAACTGAAAGCAGAGTCTTGAAGAGATATTTGTACATCCATGTTCATTGAAGCATTATTCACAAGAGCCAAGTGGCAGAGGCAAGCCAAGTGCCCATCGACAGATAAGTGGATAAACAAAATGTGGTTCATCCATACCATGGACTATTACCCAGCTGTAAGAGGAAGGAAAATTGACATGCTACAACATGGCTGGACCTGGAGAACATTGCATGGAGTACATATTAAGATCTTCCTTTAAAAAATTTTTATTGAATTTATTGAGGTGACATTGGTTAATAAAATTATATAGGCTTTAGGTGTATAATTCTCTAATACATCACCTGTACGTTGTATTGTGTGTTCACCACCCCAAGTCAAGTCTCCTTCCATCACCCCACTTGGTACATAGGTTATTTTAAAATGCAGTTTTCCATATCTTCTAACTTCCAAACTGGCTAATGAGAAGTCTGATCTGATGGTGACCATGGAAACTTAGTATATAGTTGTCTTTTTGCTCTCACTGAGAAACTGTTTATTTTCTTTTTTCCTCTGTGTTTGAAACTGTCGTGATAATGGACCTTGCTGGATGCCTTGGCCCTTATCTTCTCACTCTCTCTCCCTCTCTCTCACACACACACTTCTTTTTTTCCGTTTTAGCTCCAAAAGTTGAATGCTCAGCAACTAGTTCTCCAAACTCCATGTTTTCTTTTAAAAAAGTCAAAGGCCATAAAAATTTCACTCTCATTATGAGAAGTTTATGGCATCTAACAAGTTTCGGTATGAACCACTCTCTGTTCTATTTCATAATATGTTTTTTTTTTAAAAAAAACTCTGTAATGCACAAGTGAGGCAGACATTTTTTGAGTTTCAAAATGTATGTTTTTTAATCTTTAATTTTCAATTTCTGATACATATTTTTGTAGTCAGAGAATGTGGTTTATATTCGAGAAAATCTAGGACGATTTTGAGAGCTTGGTGGACTAATAAGCGGTTCATTTTTGTCAGTGTTTTGAATGTTCTTGAAAGAATGTTGATTCTCAGGGCTGGTAAGTGGCAGCGCCAGGAATAGAGAAATCTGGTTTTCAGAATTGTATTTAATAATAATGCACTAGGTGCTTCCTTATACTCCATATATTCTATATGTATCTATTTATTTGTCACCATTCGAAAACGGTTATTAAATGTCTTACTATGTGCCAGGAAATTTCCTAGATTCAGGGACACAATAGAAAACTATGAAGAAAAAAAAACTATGCTTTCTAGGTGGAGAGAATCAGTAAAAAAAAATTCATAAGTAAAATGCATAACAAGATTAGCAATACATGCTGGTGAGGAGGTACAAAGCAGGAAAAGATACTATAAAATCTGGAGGGAGTGGGGCATTTTTAGGGAGGATGGTCTGGGAGGGGTAAATGAGAAGGGAACATTGGAGCAAGATTGGAGGGGGGAGGGGTCGAGCCAAGGGCATCTCTGGGGAAGAACATTCCAGGCAGAGAGAATGGCAGGTGCAAGGGAGGCAGTGCCTGGTTGGTGGGTTCAAGGTATGGCTCTGACGTTAGTGTGGTCGGGACAGTTGGTGCGGGGGAGGCTGGGAGAGGTCGCAATGAGCACAGTAAACCGAGATGAAGACACAACGCCCTGTAAATCTGCTGAGATGAGAAACCCTCAAATGTTTCTGGTCAGAGGAATGACACCAAAGGGCTAGTGTTCAGTTAGTTTATTGCCGACTTGTATTTCATTATCAGCATGACTTAACTGTGGAATTGAACTTGGTACTTTGGAGAGAGATTCTAGATTGTTTTGAGGTTGAGAGAGATCTGACATATAATGTTGTATAAATGTAAGGGATACAACGTACCGATTTGATACATTTATATTGCAATGTGGATGCCATTGTAGCATTAGCTAACATCTCTACAGAATCACGTAATTATCATTTCTTCTCTTGTGCTGGGAACAATGAAATCTCTTAGCAAGTTTCATGCTTGTAACACAGTATTGCTGTCTATAGTCACTGCACTGTGCATTAGATCTCCAGGATTTATTTTAGCTCCTACTTGCAACTTTGTACCCTTAGAAAATATCTCCTATTCCCTCACCCCCAGCCCCAGGTAACACCATGCTACTCTCTGTTCCTATGAATTTGGCTGTTGTAGATTCCACATATACGTGAGATCGTATGGTATTTGTCTTTCTCGTTCTGGCTTAACTCACTTTGCATAAGGCCCTCAAAGTCCATCCACGTTGTTGCAAATGGCAGGGTTACATTCTTTCTCACAGCTGAATAATTTTCGTAGCTATATTGCATCCTCTTTATCGATTTTATCTACTGTTGGGCACTGGGGTTGCTTCCATATCTTGGCCACCATGAGTAATGCTGCAAGGGACGTAGGGGCACATGTATGTTTTCAGATTAGTGTTTTCATTTAATTCAGGTAAATACTGGGAAGTAGGACTGCTGGGTCATGTGGAAGTTCTATTTTTCTTTTCTTTCTTTTTTTTTTTAGGAACAAGAGATTCTGGCTTTCACAGAAGCTCCCGTGTATGTGGAAATGAAACCAACATTCTCAGGAGAACTGCCTTCCGTCTGACCTCTTGGCCATCACCAGTGTGAATACCTAGGTATCATCTTTGCACTTCTGCTCTGGGGGGCTAGAAACTAGGAGCTGATGGCAGGTGTCTCAGACCTTCCCTCTCAAAGGAGACAGACTGGGGTGCACCCCCTGAAGTTCTTCTCAGCCCCTGTTCTAAGCACGTGTGCAGGGACTGTCTGTGCCGATGAACAGCTCTCTGGTTCCTCTTCTCCACAGAGACCGCTGCCCACCGTCACAAACATGATAAAACTTTCCACGGGATGGGCAACTGGATGGCTTTTTCCAGCTGCCTGTTCATCTCTTCAGTTATTCTCTGCTTCATCTCTCGTCAGAACCACCTTCTTTCTTTGACGAAGCTTTGCTCCTGAGGGAATGATCTTCTAGAATG
>PVJI01031798.1:0-12871 GCA_004026765.1 Micronycteris hirsuta
GGGGAAGGGAGGAGGGGAGGGGAGAGGATGCAAATAACTGTAATTGAACAAAAATAAAATAAAATAAAATAAAATAAAATAAAAAGAAAATCTCTGTATCTTCCTCTCAATTTTGCTGTGAACTTAAAACTATTCTAAAACTTAAAGTCATAAGAAAATAGAATAATGCAAATAATAATAAAAGGAATACTGTTAAGACCCAGGTCAGAGGGTTGTTTTAAGCAATATCCATAAAGAATTTAGCTTAGTGCCAGACACATGGTAAGGGCTCAATATGTCTTAGGAGTCACTATTGTTATTTGTCTTAATTGCATACTCATTTTCAAAGCATACAAAGCAAAAATAAAATAAATATTTTTTACTAAGTCTCACAAACTCTGGTGAAGGGTGGTCACACAATGAAAATACTTATAAAAAAATAAAATGTATTAAAGCTATTTGCAATATTTCCAAAAATAAACATCCAGCAAGTTATAAAATGAAATAAGTATTTGAAATAATTTGCAACTTTCTGACTAGCAATATAGACTCACTTTAATAACAGTAAAGAGCTTTCCTCACCACCACTACAGAATTTGGAGCAAGCTGACTTGCAGTGAGGACAGGGTGACCCTATGGTTTTTAAGTGTATAGTTTTGAATTGCTCTAATATGCAATTAATATAATTAGCTGAGGGCCTATATGTATTACAATGCTAATGTTATAGCTATACTTGTGAATACTCTAAGTCAAAATATTTCTTTTCCCCATCTATTTTCATGAGTTGTTACAAGAATACATCTATAATCCATATCTATGAGTGAAGCACACTTTATGCACATAATATGAAACAATACAAAAGAAAAATAGGAATGCAGAATTACTACTTTGAAAGAAGACAGGAAGGGGGAAGAGTGTGGGCAGTAGATCTCCATTTGATTGAATTAACTGCTTAATTTATCTAGAGGTAAGGCACTTAGCTAGCTTTTCAAAGAACAGGAAAAAATAGGTATAAGATTACTGTCATGTGTATCTTCAGTCAATTTCTTGATATTTCCACAAGATAATTTACAATTTGCTTTATTATTTTAATTTTATTATGTTCCTCAGAATACCAATGTAGATTTTACCAAGACTTTCTTTTGTGCTATTTATAGAAAGAAAGGGTGAAACAAACTCTGTAAACATTCTGTGAAGAGTCAGCCTAAGTTCCACTAAGGGAAATATTTGTTATATTTCTAAGGGTAGAAATAGAAGATTCTTTTTGTCCATGTAAAAAATTGAACGGTCCCAATCAGGGATGGTTTCATTAGGCCAAAACTCAAATTGGCTAGTGGGGATAGAACCGGTACGGTACTAGGCCAATTCTATGGATTATCAGTCTACATATTTCAGACTGAAGTAGAAGCGATCCTTAATCTAGTTCTTGAATCAAGTCAAGAGCAAAGTTCTTAGTTTATTAGATAAAAAGCTGACTACTGAAACTCAGACTATTCTACAAACATACCAAGGACTTTTTTGAATAGGTACAGTAAGACACAAAGACAAAAGTGATTGCCACGGTGAAAGAAGTCTTTTAGTATCTTTGCAATCCCCTAGGAGACACGGCACAACTCGCAGGGCCACACAGGGAAACACCTAAGCAAGAGGAGCCAACAGATAGAGTAGAACTGGGGGCAGGAGCCTTTATTGCAGGTTTCAAGGGAATTTTCAAAGCAAGGTAATCAAGTGATGCAAATTATGATTGGATAGTTTGAACAATTTGGGATCTCTGGCTTATAGGGGTGGTCCCTGGTTATCCATTACCTGGACCTGTAGTGATTATGTCAGGGATCATCCCAGATTATAGAAGTCTGATAAAGGAGACTTTTGTGGGTGAGAGGTATGGATTTTGTTGGGGATTGGTTGATTTTCATATTAAAGGCAAAATTTTTGTTATCACTAGAAATTAATTAACCCTAGGAGGGACATGTTCCAGGCAACGAGGCCCCAAGTTCCAGAGCACTTAGAACTCGGAAAATGAGTAAATATACTTAATTCACAGAGACAAAGTAAAGGAAGGCCTTCTGTGCTCTCTACTGAAGAAAATAGATTTTGGCATAAAATCCAAGAACTGGAATAAGGAATAAGGGCATATTAGAATGCCTATGCTGGAGAAATCATTTTCTGTGGCTGTCTTCCCACAATTTCCACTCATGCTGCACTCCCAAAATCTAATCGTGCTTTCCTCAGTCTAGTAAGAATGAAATCTCAACTTAAACATTTTTTCCTAGTGCCCCAGAAACTAGAAAATACTTTCAAGGAAAAGTTCAAGATGTGGGAAGTTCACTTCATATCCTTGAATTTTCTCAGACTGTAGTCCTGCAGATTCCTTCCTGTTTTATTTTCCTGCAGAGGCAAACAATTGCTGTCTTTGGTTATTTTTAGTCCAGCTCCTGTTATTGCTATCATATATACAAACTTATTCCTTATGATCTCTCTCCTTTTTATTGAAGGACATTTTTCACTAAATACATTATTTTTTGTCAACATTTTTAACATATTGTTCCACTGTCTTCTGCTTCCATTATTTCAGTTGAGAAGTCAGCTGTTGGGACAGATGTTGTTTTTTTGAAAATATAATTGATCCTGAACAACAGAGGGCTTGGGGCACCAACGTCCAATGCAGTAAAAAACTGCATATAACTTTTGACTCCCCAAAATGTTACCCTCAGTATCTGTCCTCATAGATTTGAGGCTACCTCACAGATGCCAAGATCTGTGGATGCCCAAGACCCTATTTAAAATGGCATGAATCAATGTATACAGTTGGCCCTCCAAATCCATAGGCTCTCAACAATGAATCAAAAACTGTATAGGTAGTTACTGAAAAATGTCTGTGTGTAAGTGGGCCCACATAGTTAAAACCCATGTTGTTTGAGCATCAATTGTAACATTTATTTCCTCTGGCATCTCTTAATATTTACTCTTTCTCTTTACTTCCTAGAAGTTTTATTATAAAACACCAAAGGATGTCTTGTTTTTTATATTGCTTCTGATGCTATTTGTAAGTCTTCCTAAATCTGTAGCTTAAAACCTTTCTTCATTTTTGGAAGATTTTCGGCCATTACCTTCCCAAACATCAATTCTGCTCTATTTTCCTTATTCTCTCTTTCTGGAACTGTACATTAATATCACATGTCCCCTTGTAACTCTCACTCCCTTTATCTTCTCTCATTTCCATTCCTTTGTCTCTCTGTATTTCATTCTAGTAATATTTTCCAGTTTTATTTGTCATCAATTTCTAGTATAAAATTAATCATATAAGCTGAGTTATTTTTCATTTTTTTAATTTTAGAATATTTACATGTTTTATACTATATTTTTTAACTTATTAAAATTCTCAATGTTGTCTTCTATCCCCTTGATCATATTAAGCTGGTTATTTTAAGGTCTGCAATTTGTAATTACATTATGTGGATCCTCTATGGGAATATTTACAGTTTCTTTTATTTTTCATGATTTTCTAAAATCATGGCTTGTTTCTTCATGTGCCTCATCTCTCAGTGAATTCACTGGGTTCACAGACCCATCTGCTGATCATTTCTTTAGTTCCCAAATGTACATTTGAAACAGAATTCCCTAGAGGCTGGCAAAATCATCAAAGGCAAAACCTTGACCTACAAGATAAGAACCAAGTAAAAGCCCCTGAAACATCTTTCCTCTGCCATGATAATAAGTCAATAATGCATCCAAGGGGAAGGGCAGGGATCAATATTACTCTCAGACTTCAATGATACAGTTGTAGTAGCCCCCATTTTATTCACCAGTGTGACTAGGGCAAAAAGCAAATAAATCATGGTGAATAAAAGTAGCCTATAGCAAACTTAACCAGATGATAGCCCCAATTGCAACTGCTATGCTAGAAACAGTCTCTCTTACAGAGCAAATTAACACAGGTTTGCTTACATAGTATATGGCTATTGTTCTGGAGAGTATTTTCTTGTTTATAACCACTAAGAGGAAGAAGCAAAATCAGTTTGCATTACCTGGGATAAACAACAATATATATTTCTCATTTTTTCCAAAGACTATATTATTTTTCTTGTTCTCTGTCATAATATTGTGTGAAGGAACAAGAACTACCTAGCCATATGAATAAATATAATCCATTTAGTGGATAATGCATTAATTAATTCACCAGATTGATGATAATATGTAATTGATCCTGATGAACAAGAAGTGGCAAAGATTCTGAATACCTTGCACTCTAAAGAGTGAGAAGCAAGCACTAAAAAAATCCAAGGGCCTGGTACAGCAGTGAAGATAAAGTAAGGAACAAGTTTTGCACCTTGCATCCTATGCCACTTCTTGAAAGCAGAAAACATGGTAGGTCTCTTTGAGGTTTAGAGGCAGCATAGTTATACTTAGCAATACTGCCTTGACCTATTTATGGGATAAAGCAGGAAGGCCTGGCTTTGATTGGGCCTAAAATAGGTCCCTGTAGCTTAGGATATATAATTTGAAATATTTTGTGGTAATATAAGTACCTGTGTTAGAGAAAGTACCATGTGGAGGCTCTGGAAAATCCCAATAGAATATATGCAGTGCAGCCACTTGGATCCTGGACAAAACCATGCCATCCATGGGAGAGATCTATACATCATTTGAGAAATAGCTCCTGTTATGCTAAAGAGCTCTGACAGAAGCTGAGTAACTGACTGTGCAACATCAAGTGACCATGCAGCTAGAATTTCTAATTATAAAGTGGATATTATCAAATCCATTGCTATAGACTGAATGTTTGTGTCTTCCCAAATTTCATATGTTGAAACCTAATTCCCAGTATGATGCTATTTGAAGGTGGGTTCTTTGGGAAATGATTAGGCCATGAAGGTGGAGCCCCATGAATAGGATTAGTGCCCTTTTGAAAGAGAATCCAGAGCTCTCCATTGCCACTTCCACCATATGGGGACAGAGCAGGAAGATGACTGTCTATGAACCAAGAAGTTGTCTCTTGCCAAACACAAATTTGTTGGCAAGTTGACCTTGGACTTCCAGTCTCTGGAAATGTGAGAAATAACTTCTGTTGTTTATAAAACACCCAATCTATAATATTCTGTTACAGCATCCTGGACAAGATTAACACACCCACCATGTCACAAGACGAGGGAGGCAGAGAAGCTATGGGACAATCTATCATAATACAAAATAGTTACATTTAGAATTGTGATTAAGCAGATCCAGAGACCACAAGTAAGTTGCGAAATCTGAAGGCTAGGACTCCCCATGTCCCTTACCACTCTTTCACTGTCACCTTTCCTGCAACTCACATGCATGGCTCTAAGCAAGTTTCTCTGTGATGAGCTGACAGGAAGAAAAAGTCCAAAGTTGCCCTGGCTGGTGTAGCTCAGTGGATTGAGCGCGGGCTGGGAACCAGAGGGTCCCGGTTCGATTCCCGGTCAGGGCACATGCCTGGGTTGCGGGCCGGGTCCCCAGTGAGGGCCATGTGAGAGGCAACCATACATTGCTGTTTCTCTCTCTCTCTCTCTGTCTCCCTCCCTTCCCCTCTCTCTAAAATAAATAAATTTAAAAAAAATTAAAAAAAAAAAAGAAAAAGTCCAAAGTTAGTTCAAAGATGGATTAGTTTCATATGAACTACTGCTAGACTACCCCACTCAGGAGAACCCTGAAAACCACAGTGAGAAGAAACCCTCCTGAAGAGCTAAGTTTTAGACAGTGATTCAGGTCATCTGCTTTGTCTGGAGAAAGAAGTGGCCAAAGATGTACTCAGATCCTTGGGAAGTAGCAAAGGCCTTAGATGATTGATCAAGAGCCTGAAAGGAACAGTATCAAAAGACTGCAGGAGAAGCATGTGGATGGGACTATGCGAATGGCTAGAATGGGTAGCCATGAGAGACTATCCTATAAAGTCACTAAACAAGCAAGTTGCAGGATGAGTTCTCTTGCCCTATCCTGTTCCATTCACTCATCTTCTCCAAGAAAGCTTCCCCAGTAAATCACGTTAGCAAGGATCTCCATCTCACATCCTACATCTAGGGAGCCTGACCTATGACAGTGGGAGATAAAACTATCTTGCTATCAAATAAAGACAAAAAACTAGTCCTCTTGGACTGAAATTTGAGTAATGAAAAATTCTCAGAATCTGCAATCATAGACCTTCCATCACATGGGTTTAAAATTTGAATACATATTAGCTTTGTGGTCCAGAAAAATCACATTAAAAACCCAAAATAAACTTCAAAAATTAACTGGATGCTATTCATATTGGTATAATATACTCCCAGGTACCTCTATATTTTCAGATGCAAAACCAAATTCTCTCTGAAGGGATAGATGCTCAGTCAAGGTCTAATATATTTCCCACATTTAAAACCTGATGGCTATGAGTTCATGATCCACAATAGCAAAACACATGCTAAAACATGCTATCATATATAGGAGTCGGCAGAAACAATTAGCAGCATAATTACACACCCAAGAATACATAGGTGCATAATGTACAGTCATGTTATTCAAAATATTGATAAACAGGAAAAATTTACAAGACTATAAATAAATAACAAAGATTTGAAAAATATTTTAAAAACTAACCCAAATAATACTTTTAATTACCTTCATCTAAATAACTCCATCTCCTTCTTTGTAATTAAAATTTCAATGGATGTTGATATCGACAAACTTATTCTGAAGTGTAAATGGAATACAAAGACCCAGAATAGCCAACACAATACTGAAGAAGAATCAAGTCAGAGGACTGATATTACCTAAAGATTTACTATAAAGCTACAGTAATCAAGACAGCTGTTGGTGAAAGAATAGACACACACACCAATATGAAGGTGCCAAAAGAAATCAGCACAAATAGTCAACAGATCTTTGACAAAGGAGTAATCTAATGTATAAAGATAGTTTTTTCAACAAATGGTGCTGGAACAACTGGACGCCTACATATAAAAAATAATAATAACCTAGACCTGACTTTACAACCATCAAAAAATAATTCAAAATGGATCCTTGACTCAAATGTAAAATAAAAAACTAAAAAAAAAAAAAAACTTTAAAAAAATAACATAGGTGAAAATATGTGAACTTGGGTTTGGTGATGAGTTTATCAATATAAAAACAAAAATATGATCTATTAAACAGAAATTGATGTTAGACTATATTAAAATTTTAAAATTCTTCTGTGGAAAAACACTGTAAAGGAAATTAAAGTCAAGATATGGATTGCGAGAAAATAATTACAAAACTTTCAATGTGTGGTTGCCTCTCACATGGCCTCCACTGGGGACCTGGCCTGCAACCCAGACATGTGCCCTGATTGGGAATCGAACCGGCGACACTTTGGTTCGCAGCCCACGCTCAATCCACCGAGCTACACCAGCCAGGGCTAATTAAAAAACTCTTACCTAAAAAAAACTTGTATTCAAAATATACAAATACTCTTTAAACTTAACAATATAAAACCAAACAACCCAATTTAAAAATGGGCAATCTCTCATCTAAGCTCTAACCAGGCTCAACCCCGCTTTGCTTCCAAGATCAGATGAGATTGGGTATGTTCTGGGTAACATGGCCATGCAGCCATTGTGGAAACAATGTGGAATTTCCTCAAAAAACTAAAAATGGAACTGCCTTTTGATCCAATGATCCCACTGCTAAGACTAATGCCAATAATCCTGAAACACCACTTCAAAAGACCCTATGAACCCCAATATGCATAGCAGTGTTATTTACAATAGCCAAGTGCTGGAAACAGCCTAAGTGCCCATCAGTAAATGAGTGGATCAAAATACTGCAGTACATTTACACAATGGAACACTATGCAGTAGAAAGAAAGAAGGAGCTCCTACCCTTTGCAACAGCATGGATGGAACTGGAAAGTATTATGCTAAGTGAAATAAGCCAGGCAGCAAAAGACAAATACCATATGATCTCACCTATAAGTGGAACCTAATTAACAAAACAAACAAGCAAGCAAAATAAAACAAGAGGCCTGGAAATAAAGAACGGACAGTGACCAGAGGGGAGGAGGAGGGGGACAACCGGGGCAAGAAGGGGAAGAATCAAGGAGTATGTATAAAGGACACATGCACATGGACAAAAGGGTGGGGATTGACAGTAGGAGTAGGGGTGGCCAGGGAGGGGAAAAGCAACAGGGGAAAATTTGGGACAACTGGAATTGAACAACAATATAAATAAATAAATAAAAATAAATAAATAGGTGAAAGATATGAGCAGATATCTCATTAAGAAGATATACAAGATGCAAAGATTTTTAATTGACTTTATTGGAGTGACATTAGTTAACAAAATTATATAGGTTTCAGGTGTACAATTCTATAATGCTTCATCTTTATATCATATTGTGTGTTCACCAAGCCAAATCATCTCCTTCCATTATCATTTATTCCCCCTTCTCCCTCTTCTCTGTCACCCAAACTCCTTTTCTCTTAGTAATTACCATACTGTTGTCTCTGTATCTATAAGGATTTTTTTTTTACTTAATCCCTTCCATTTTTCACCCAGCCACCAAACATCCTCCCTTCTGACAGCTATCAGTATGTTTTCTGTATGTATGAGTCTGTGTCTATTTTGTTTGTTAGTTTATTTTGTCCATTAGAGTCCACATATGAGCGAAGTCATATGGTACTTGTCTTTTTCTCACTGGCTTATTTCACTTAGCATAATACATTCTAGGTCCATCCTTGCTGTCCAAAGGGAAA
Organism: Micronycteris hirsuta; assembly: GCA_004026765.1. NCBI lineage: Eukaryota > Metazoa > Chordata > Mammalia > Chiroptera > Phyllostomidae > Micronycteris > Micronycteris hirsuta. The sequence continues at coordinate 8,709 of PVJI01031798.1, forward strand.
GATTTCCTTCTTTCTTTTCCATCCTTGCTGTCCAAACAGAAAGGGCAGAGTAGTTTTCCATTGTGTAAATGTACCACAGCTATTTTTGTTGATTCATCTACTGACGAAAATCATGTCATGAGGAATACCAGCGCACATCAATTAGAATGGTAAAAGTCCAAAACATAAACATCAAATGCTGATGAGGATATTTGCATTCCCACATCATTGCAGGTGGGAATGCAAAGGGGTACAGTCATTGTGGAAGTGAGTTTAGCTCTTTCTTACAAAGCTAAACACAGTCTTGTTTTATAACCCAACAATCCCTTGATTTCTATCCAAATGAGCTAAAAACTTATGTTCTCACAAACACCTGTGCATGAATGCTTATACCACTTTTATTTATAGTTGCCAAAACTTGGAAGCAAACAATACGTTCTTTAGCAGGCAAATGGGTAAATAAACTGTGGTATACAAATACCATGGATTATTCATTATTTAATAATAAAAAAGGAGCTATTAAGCCATGAAAAGACAAGGAGGAAGCTTATTAGTATATTGCTGGTAAAAGAAGACAGTCTGAAAAGGCTATACCTTGTGTGATTCTGACTATGTGACATTCTGGAAAAGTCAGAACTATGCAGACATTAGAAAACTCAGTGTTTGCCAAGGGTTTGGTAGGGTGTGGATGGGAGAAAGGAGGTCAGAATATAGAGCAATACATGGGTAGAGCCCAAGGACTTTTTAGGCCAAGGAAATTAATGTGCACATATGAGAACTGTAATAGTGAATCATAATGTTGTGCATTTGGCAGACTCCATACAATGTTCCAAACAAAATGTAAATTCTAATGTAAACTGTGAACCATAGTTAATAATAATGAATCAATATTGGATTATCAATTAAAACAAATGTGTCAGACCCATGCAGAACATTAATAATTTGGGAAACTGTGGGCAGGGGAGAGGGAGATTATGGCATTCTTATTATTTTTTACTTAATTTTTCTGCAAACTTAAAACTTCTCCAAACTATATTATAGTTATTAAATTAATTAACTAGTGTTATATACAAAAAACTTAGCTAATTAATTTAAATTAATTAAGTTTGATACACCAAAAATTAATTAATTTAAAATAATCTCAATGGATAACTAAATATAATTATGTATCACTGAAAAGAAAATTAGTGAAACACAAGATAGATCTGTAAAGTATTACAAAATGTAACAGAAAGATATAAAACTGTAAAAACATGAAAAGAGAGGACTTTAGAGTTAGAGGATAGAATAAGAAAATCTAACAGGTGTACCCAATCCAAGTTTAAGCAGAATATAGAGATATTGGATTAGCTGCAATATTCGAAAATACCAGGTCTGTCTGGAAAAAGTCCAGCCATTGTTAATATAATGAGAAATGTTTGCATGACAATGATGTAGCCAAAGAGAGTGGACTAGCATGCACATAGGTGAACAAAGACTACTTCACTATACTAGTTAGTGGGGGTGGTAGACACCATTGAGTGAGCATGTGTACTGTGTGGCTGTCAAATTCAAAATGACTGAGCAAAGTAAAGCAACAAATCTGCATCAAATTTTGCATTAAGCTTGAACATTCCTCCTTTGGAAACTATTCAGATGATTCAGAAGATTCAGAAGGCTGCAGCTATGGGCAGCTGGTGATTAGCAGCTTCATCATGACGACATGCCTGCTCATGCATCACAACTCATGCAGAGTTTTTTGGCAAAATATAAAATCACTCAGGTGACTCAGTCCCCCTATAGCCCAGATTTGGTGCCCTGCAACTCTGGCTTTTCCCAAAACTAAAATCACCTTTGAAAGAGAAGAGATTTCAGAACTTCGATGACATTAGGGAAAATATGACGGGGTAGCTGATGGTAATTGGGAGAACTGTGGGAGGTCCAAGATGCCTACTTTAAAGGGAACTGAGGTGTCATTGTCCTATGTACAATGTTTATTGTATCTTGTATCTTCTTCAATAATTGTCCCTATTGTTTATATTACATGGCTGGATACTTTCTGGATGAACCTATGGCTAAATACCTTCTGGACAGATCTTACTTATTAGCTAAGAAATTCCCAGATAGGACTAAATATATAAATCTAAAATTCAGATAGTACAGAACCCTGAAATGAAATAAAATATTTAGAAATCCATAACACTAGAAAAATTGTACAAACCCAAGTTAAAGAATGAAACTTTAAACACACATTTAGAGAGAAAAGGAATAACAATTAGATAGACAGCAGATTCATAATTACTAATGCAAATGAGGAGACAATAATACGTGTTCCAAAATTAAATAAATATAACACTCTGTATTAGGAGAAAGTCAATGTGCACTTCCTAGTATAAGTTTGCTACACCAAAAATTGTATGTATTATGTATTTTATTTTTTATTTTTTTTAAGATTTTATATATTTATTTTAGAGAGAGGGAAAGGGAGGGAGACAGAGAGGGAGAGAAACAGCAATGTATGGTTGCCTCTCACATGGCCCTCACTGGGGACCCGGCCCGCAACCCAGGCATGTGCCCTGATGGGGAATAGAACCAGGGCCCTCTGGTTTCCAGCCCGCGCTAAATCCACTGAGCTATACCAGCCAGGGCTGTATTATGTATTTTAAAATATCACTGACAAAAATAAGATATAGCTCAAAAAAAACTTACAATTAGTGAAAAAAATACCAAAAAGCTTTATAATGACTGAAATTATGTCCTTTTTAACAATAAGTCATAACAAAATTATGCAATTTTCCCAGATAGATTCAATTGGAAGGCAAAATAATAAAAGAGGATGATTATTAAGTCTAAATACTCTAACCAAACAACTGTACATGTCAAGATTCACTCTAAAAAATAGTTAAACGACTATATAAGCATTATATGATCTTATAGATTCAATACAGTTTCAAGTAATATAGAAAATAAAATGGATTATTATAGAAATCTTGAAGTGCAATAAAATTTAAGAAGAATATATGTAGAGAAATTTAACAATCAAATAAAACCATACTTAATAAAAGACTAATACAACTGATAAGGCTTTATATTAAATGTATCAATAACTAAAATAACAAAATATTGGGCCCTGGCTGGTGTGGCTTAGTGGATTGAGTGCTGGTCTGCAAACCAAAAGGTCACTGGCCCAATTCCCAGTCAGGGCACAAGCCTAGGTTGTGGGCCAGGTCCCCAGTAGGGGGCACGTGAGAGGCAGCCACACATTGATGTTTCTCCCTTTCTTTCTCCCTCCTTTCCCCCTCTCTGAAAATGAATAAATAAAATATTTTTTAAAAATATCGGCTTTGCAGTTTATCCTATCTAGTAAATTATAATTAAAAAAATGAGTATATACACATGACCAAAGGGAGCATGAACTTGGCACAGGGAGTGGGATGTGAGGAAAGAATGGGCAAAGTATTTTCTTTATGAAAGTGAGAGACTCTAAAATAGGTTATAAGGCATTAAAAATCTATAGGCAATTTGAAATGTGAGTAAAAAGATTTTACTTAGGGCTTTGATATGAGCAGATCCCTTGAGGAAAATCACAATTATAGGAAAGAAATGAAAACAAATATAAAAATAAATTATAAATCCATATTTTCTATATGAAATAGGAATTCAAATATATTATGTTCTGGTTTAGATTTCTTTATATTTTATATTGGTTTTGTAAAGTAAAATATAGTGAAGGAAGAAAATGCAGAGAAGATGCAGCCTGTTCTTTGATTCAAAAATATGAGTTCTGGGTAAGCAAGAAGCACAAATCCAATAATTGCAAATAACCCAATAATTCATAGTTTGTGGGGATCATTAAACAATATTTATAACTAAAAATAAAAATATGACTGAGTTGTTACTATTCATGAACTTCAGAAAACATGGTAGCAAAATCAACAAATGTAAACAGAAAAATACATGTTGAAAGTAAATTTCTGACTGCTAGTGAAATGAATGGCAGGCAAAACACTAGAGATTCTTGATCAAATTGTTTTTACAATGGGGAGGGGGAAGAGATTCTGCATCTTAAAGGGAAGAATCCTTTTTTTTTTAAATTGAGTTTATTGGGATGACATTGGTTTGCAAAAGCATACATGTTTCAAGTATCTAACTCAATAAAACAACATTTGCACACTGTATTGTATTTTTATCAAATACATTGATTT
>PVJI01031799.1:0-12807 GCA_004026765.1 Micronycteris hirsuta
CATCAGCTTAGAGTAGCCAAAATTAGAATGACAATGTATTGAACTCTACCAAGTTATAGTCATCACATGATAAAGGGGCTGGGAGAAAAGAGTCTCCCCACAGAACGAAGCGGGTGGTTCTGTCTTGCAAGGTAAGGGATGGTAGAAGAACTCTCATTCCTTACACCAGCCAGGGAACAGAACACGTCTCAGAGCAGGGCATCCACTTAGAGAACATTTGCCTGTTTCAGGTCAGTGGGGGTCCCTCTCCCTAAGACACGCTCTTTCTTTTGCAAACGTTTAACAGATCTGATAGGTAGCTAGCTGCTAGCTAGATAAGTAGATAGATAAATAAATAGATAGATACAGAGACACATAGATACATAGATAGACACATAAAACTATAGATACATAGATAGATAAATGGATGAGTGGGTGGATAAATAGATTAATCTATCTTAAATAGGTGGGTGGTAGGTTTTTAAAATAGAAGACAGGAGGTAGGAGAAAAGATTTTATAGCTTTACAATATAAAGAACTGAGAACAAAAATCACATTAAGCAATTTTTATAAGAGAACTACAAACAATAGATACACAGCAAAAACCCTGCAATAGAGATGAGGAAGGAAGGCAAGTTACCACTAGTACAGAATCTGACTGAGCATTCCTTTACACCCCTCTTTTCTGCTGAGTCAGAATGCAGGCCAGGCTTTTACTGACCAAATGTTTATATTCTAATTAAGAGATATGAGGGGATGTACTAAGAAACTTTGCTTAGGATTCCCAACATTAACCTTGAGCCATGATGTGCTAGTCCATCTCTGACAATCATGGCTAGAGTGACCTTGGGCTGCCCTTTTGAATTGCAGGCCTAAATTCCTCATCTGTAAAATGGGGGTTTGACTGGGCTGTCCCTTCAGTACCGCCTACCTCTGATAGTTTCTGATGCTAAACAAGGAAAGCATGAGCAAACCTCAGTGTGGCAAGCAAGCCTTACTTTGCCAAGTTCCCACAACTTCTTCCAAAGGTTTTCCAGCCGGGGTCCTTCCTGCTTACTAAGCACCCAAACCTGAATCAGAAGCCCTCCCCCAACTGCACCCTGTGCTCATTGCGGCATCTTTGTCAGCACCTTTCACACCCAAAGGCCTTTCCTGTATCTAGCAATGTCTTCATGTGACCATTTTTGAAAAGTCTTCAAAAGTAGTTATTTTTTACTTAGTAAGTTATTCTTCATCTTCAAGAAGTTGGTCACATGCTTCTATGTCTCATCCCCTTGCCTCACAGGTGATTTCAACCCCAGCTGTGGTGAACAACTTGCTGACCTCTTTCTCTGCACATCTTTTCTATCCTGGAGCTCTTCTGTCCTGGGACTTCTCCAATGCCACAGGGAGGGGCTTTGTGTGGTGTGAACTGCTGCACTGCCAGGAGCAGAAACCGATGTGAGACCTCAGTGAGGTACCACATACTGAGGAGACAAGTCAACCACCTCTGGCAAGTGGACTGCACTGGACCCCTTTTACTATGGAACTGGATTTCTTGGAGTACGCACTGACTGTGGATATGGGTTCATTTTCATTACCTGAAGCACCTTGGCCAACACCTCTTTCTCAAGGCTGGGGAACTGCAGATTTGCTAACACAGGATCCTGTATAATGTTGTTCAGACCAAAGGAGCTATTTTATGTCAAAGAAGGTATGAGAATGGGATCATGGCTGTGGGACCCACTGATATTACCATATACCACAGCACCTTAAAGCAGTAAGCTGGAACAATGGAGTGGTCGTTATAGGCCCATTTAAAGACCCAGGTTAGGGGAAGCACTCTCTGGGGCTGGAGTGCTATTCTACAGAATACAGTACATGCATTGAACCAAGAGCTGATATACAGTGCTCTGTCCTCAACGGCTAAAGTATGTAGACTCAGGAACTGAGGAGAAGTCTCAGTGGCCCTGTGTATCATGAATTTATCACCAAACCACCGATATCTCATAGTCATGCTGAGCATGATCCAAATTTCCTCATTTCTCCCTCTCTCCCATCCCAAAACTTGCTGCTCCTGTATTCTGGATCTGAGTGAGTGGTGTGCTTGTTTATCCAATCATCTGAACCAGAAATCTGGGAATTTTTGTAGGCTCCTCCCTTCCACTCCAATCAATACCATGTTGCATGGATCCTATCTCATAACATCCCTCAAATGTATCTTCTCCTCTCTATTGACACTAGCAGTGTCTTGGTTTATTCAGACTCTTTTTATTTCTTGACTATAATCTTCAGCAGCAGCATCCCTGAATTCCCTACTCCCAGAATGACCTTCTCCCAATGTCTGTGAGAAGCATCTTTCTGAAGCACAAATCAGATCATATCATGGCCCTGCTTAAAAATCCTTCAACTACTCTTAAAAGTTTGCAAGATAAACTTAGCTTAACATTAGTACCACCCACTGGGGCCCCTTCCCCAAGTCCTATGCCAGAGGTGCTCACACAGTTCAGAGTGCCTTTCTCAAATTGCCTGAGTCCCCTTGCAGCCAGGGCCAGCAGTGGGGCACCCAGGTCTAAACCAGGATTTCAGTAGGGATACACATGGGTCTTGGTTTCTGTTTTGTCTCTTCAAAGTGTTCCCTTACCATGTATAGGGTAAACCAGATGCCCAGAGAAACTCAGAACTTCTGTCCCAGGTGCCATGGCTCAGTGTTGGCTTCAGGAGGGTGACCTGGTTCATGGAGCTTTCCCACTGAACAGTGTAGGATATCTTTTGTGGAATGGTAGGAGACTGAGTGTTGACAGGGGCCCCATACACTAGTTCCCATCCACCTCCTGGCCTCCTTGACATACGGCCTGTAGAGGTACCTAATGACCCACAGGGCTTCTTGCTTCAGTGCTTTTCCATGCACCTTTCCCCCTTCCTGGAATGCCCTGACCCCCAACCCTCTTATTTGTTAAGTAAACTCCTTTTTATTTTTCAAAATTTATCTGGAGTCACCTCATTGGGTAGATTTCTACCCTCTCCAATCCCTAGGGCAGTTCATCTGTTCACTCTCCATGTTTTCCAAGGGACTAGCACATGCATTTATCACCTTATATTGTAATATCTCCCTCATCGGACTCTAAGTGCCTTGAGAATAGTGATAAAGACTTACTGGGACAGTACTATATATAAATATTTAATAAATGTTTGTTGAATTAATGAATAAATAACTCATAAGATTGCTTTGAGGATTAAATAAGATAACTTAAATACTCCAGGTGTCAGCTAAGGTTACTGTGTCCTCTGACTTTAAATAAAATTGACAAGCTTCCTATCTCACATTCCATGGGAAACTAATGTTCTCCCAAGATTCCCGTGAATGTCAGAGTTTAAATCTTCATGGCCCCTTTAGTCTCTGAATTCTTGCTTTGAGTCTGTGTCATTCCCATCTCACTGCCAACTTTCTACTTGTCAGAACCCTATTCTTGGTACTCAGTCCTTTTCTCTAGTTTCCCTCCTTATTAGACATATAAGCCAGTTGTGTGTGGAGTGATGTTTAGAAGGTTTGGGGCAATGGCAACGGTTCACATTCCAACCGCATAGACAACCTAACATTGAATATTAGGTTCTGATCCTTAAAGGTCTTAAGATACTCAGTGGAACACATCTCACCTTTTGTTTTTCCATGGATTTCAGCTTCCCACCCGGTCATTTGTATCCTTTTTCTCCTCCTTCTCTCCCAAATCTTTCCTCACCTACCCTATAGCCAAATTGCTCTTCATTGTTTTTTTAAAATAATATCGAAATATTTTAACCAGAGCAATGCATGAATATTATGTTTGTTTGTTTTTAACGTTCATCCAAGGATATATTTTTATTGATTTTAGAGAGAGAGAGGAAGTGGGGGGGAGAGGGAGAGAGAGAAATATCCCTGTGAGAGAGAAACATCAGTTGGTTTCCTCCTGTACACACCCCCCACCAGGTACTGAACCTGCAACCCAAACATATGCCCTGACCAGGAATCAAACCCATAACCTTTTGGTGTACAGAATGATGCTCAACCAACTGAACCACCTGGCAAGGGTCACAAATATTATGTTTTATAAAAATAAAAATAGTACGGACATTCTTATAATGAAATCAGTAGTCTTCTTTCCTACCACTACCCACCTTGGATCTCAGTCCCCAGAGGAAACCACTTAAACCATTCTTGTTTTGAGGGCTCCTAGTGGTTTCCTCTTATCCTAAATGGTTATTTATGCCTATGTTTCTTGCTCTATTGACCACAGATATTATCTATTGATTAACCACTATAAAAAATAAACTTATATTCATACCACCTTCATTGTCCTTTCCTTTTCTTCTGTCAACTTTTATACTTATATTTTAATTCTATTAGTTACATTCATGATTTTAAATAATACATAGTAGTATATATGTCTTGTTTCATCTATATCAGGTAGTGTTTCTTGTTCCTGGTTTACAAAAAGAATATATGAGCACACCTATTGTTCCATCTAGTATGCTTTTCCTGACTCCACCACTGTCACCTGTACCTCTACACTGTTATTACACATCCTGGTAACATTTACATTGTACTGCACCCCTTAGTTTGTTTTGCTTTATGGTGTGGGGATCACAAGTACCTTTAGGAACCAGGCTGGCCGTGCATAGGAGTCAACTGGGCCCAGAGGCATAGGAGGGGGAGCACTGAGGAAGTAGTGAACTAGAAACAATGTGTCCAAATTAAAGACATTCAAGTTTTTTAAGTTCTATTTACTCCAACCAGGTTCATCTGTAGTTAGTGCTTGCTCCAGGTGACCAGTTTGTAAACTCTCATTTAAGCTATTCTAACATTTGAATGATATTGAGCAGTGATGGTTGAGTGTTAATGCCCACCAAATACTCCACTTGCTCTCCCACATTTTCCATGCCCCTTATGAGGTAGTAGGGAACCACTGTGAGTGGTTCTAGCCAGTGAAATATTAGAAATCTTGTGAGTCATTTTCAGGTCAAGATAGTGAAACCCCAGTGAGATGTACTCATTTCTTTCCCTGCTGCTTACGCTGGAGCCGAATATTCTAGATGGTGCAGACCTAAGGGGGCAGAGCCTCCGCCACCTGGGCTCCCCAGCGACTAGGGGAAACAGAGTCCCAGGCTGGCCCTCTTGGGCCATATAGATGGCCCTAAGAATTAAATTTTATGTGTAAATCAGTTAGGGATGTTACCTTGACATAACTTAGTTCATTGCTATTCATATAGCAATGTTTCTATAGAAATAGTATCCATGCGTAATGAAGAAGTGAATTAGAATTGGTTTTCCCCCAATGGATCAAATATCATTATTCCTTTGCCACTTGAAAGACAATGTTGTTAATAATCTAAGTTAAATTTATTTTTTTCATACTCCAGCACTAAACTTAACACACAACAAACTTTATCTTGCTTCAAATATAGACCATTAATTTCTTGTGTGAATTTTTCTGTATTTCAAAATTTTCTTATCTTTTTGAGGAAAGAATAATGTGCCTTCAGTATTACCTCAAATTATTTGGTCTTCAATTATTTATTACTTGGAATTCATTTTCTTCACAGAAATATACTTCCAGAAGCATTGGGCCATCATCTGCTCTGGTCCGGACCGGCTGTCCGTAGTTGTTATCGCAGACACTCACTTCTCTTCTGGGCTAGTTCTATAGCTTCCAGGATCTCACATCCTACCTCTTCTTATTTCATCTTCTTTGTTTTGCAGGAGTACATTCTCAAGCTACTTCCTTAAGAAGCATGCTTAAGAGACAAACTTTCTAAGTCTTTGGATTTCTGAAAATGATGCTATTTGTTCCTTGCACTAAATTAATAATGGCTCTAGGTTCAAATTCACTTTCTCTCAAAGCTTTGAAAGCACGGTTTGTATCGAGGTTGATGGAGAAATCACACACCGTCTACCTCTCACACTGGACATGGAGAAGGAATGGTGCAGGCACAGTGGGGAAGAAGATCATAATTTGAAATATCACCAAATCATCAGTACTTTTCTTCTGGGCAGAAACAGCACCAGGAGAAGCCATCTGGTTCTGGATCAACAGTGGGAAAGGAGATCTTAACATTAGGCAAAGTGGGTGAATTCCCTGGTTTTTGTTTTTCTTTTTTGTGCTCTGTGTATCCAGACTCCAGTGAGCTATCAGTCCTCTGGAATCAGCAGTGGCAGCAGGAGTTTAAGGTGCTTAAAACTCTGAGGGAGCAGAAGCTTCTTCTCCAATCAGAGAAGAGTGAGAGGAAACCCCCACTGATTTTTTTCTCTCTGCCCTCCTGTTACTTGACCCCAGAAGTGGGCACAGCTGCAAATAGCCTAAGCCAAAGTGGAGAAACTAATGCCCAGCTTTTGGGAAAGAAGAGGAAAAAGGGAAGGCCTAGGCACCTGTCAAGTACCAAGGAGACTATAAGGAAAGAGAAACTGAAGAAAGCAATGCCATAATCTCCTGGGATTAGGGAGCTATGTGTGCATGAATCTGACCCTAAACAGCACACCGAATACCTTGAGAACTACAGGAGCAGTTCCCCACCACCGCAGTCCCCACGCTGGCCACTGGGTGGAGCACGCAGGAACAGATCCAAATGGCCCAGTGAAGACTTCGAAAACAGGCCAGGCATTAAACTGCCACCTGTTGAAGGCCAGTTGGAATTTGCAGCCCTAAGTCAACCGGGTTAATGCCTGATAAAACAAAAATACTAACATTCTCCATAGGATTTAAACAAGACCCAGAGGCTTAAAATGTAATATTAAAATGCCCAGGGTACAATATAAATTACTCTGCTTATGATGAATGAGGAAAACCTCAGCTCTCATGAGAAAAGACTATTTTCAGGCACCAAGGCCAAGGCAACACAGATGTTGGAATTATCTTACAAAGACTTTTAAGCATTATAATAAAAATACTCCAAGAAATAAATGAAACCACTCTTGAAAGATAGAAGTATCAGCAAAAAATATGTAAAATATAAAGAACCAAGTGAAAATTTTAGAACTAAAAAGCATGATAACAAAGATTTTAAAATCACTGGGTAGACTCAACAGTGGAATGGAAATGACAGAGAAAAATAAACTTCAAGATAGATCATTAGGAATTATCCAAATTGAACAATAAAGACAGAAAAGATTGGGGTAATAGGTAAGCAGAGTCTAAGGCACCTGTGGAACAACAACAAAAGTTGAAGTAGTAATGTCATCAGAATCCCAGAAGAAAAAGAGAAGAAGTATACAGAGCTGAAAAATTATTTAAAGAAATAATTTCTGAAAACTTCCCTAACTGGGTGAAAGGCATAAACCTACAAATTAAAGGTCTGCAAACCTCCAACAGAATAGTACTGAGAAAATCCACTCTCATAGACATCATAATAAAATTTCTGAAAATTAAAGAAAAAATGAACAAAAAACTTAAATGTAGCCAGAAATAAAAATAGGCGCAATTTATAGAACAATTCCAATTGTGGTAATTCCAATAATCACATGTTTTTTCATCAGAAACCATCAAGTCTGAAGGAAGTAGAACAACATTTTTGAAGTGCTGAATGAAAAGAATTGTCAACCCACAATTCTATTTCCAGTGAAAATATTCTTCATGAGTGAAAGTAGAATAGATTTGTAGATGAAGAAAAACAAAAAAAAATTTATTGCCAACAGATGTGCTCTAAAAAATTGCTAAAGGAAGACTTCAGACAGAGGAGAACTAACACCAGAAGAGTATCCGGAGCGTTGGGAACGGGGAAAGAGCAGCACGAATGGTACATGTCTGAGTAAACACAATTAAGTGTCCTTTTCCTCTGACATTCTTTAAAATTTGTTCATGGTACAAAGCAAAAAACCATAACATTGTCACTGAGAAGGTTATATTTGAACAAAGTCCTAAAGGTGATAGAGGAGTAAGCCACTGAACTATCTGGAGCAAGGCCATTCCTGAGAGGAAGCGCCGTGACCGAAAAAGCTCCGCGTACCAATGTCATTTTTGAGTAGAGTACAGTAACTGGAATGCAGACTGGGGAACCTGATTGTAAAGAGCCTTCTAAGCTAAAACAAAGATTTTGGTTTTTACCCCAAGAGAGACAGGAAGATTTGGAAGAGAGGAGTAACAATCTCAGTAGAGATTAGATGGTAGTAGGATAAGGATATAAGCAGGCAAACATTTACAGGTTATCACAGTAAACCAGGTGACGGTGGAAGCTTAGACCAGAATCATAGCAGTGGAACTGGAGAGAAATGGTAGGATTCTGGATAATTTTCTGATGGACTGGTTACGGGTATGAGAGAAAGAGAAAACTCAAAGATGATACCAAGGTTTGTCTTACTGTTTGTTTGTTTGTTATGTAAATCAAAGTTTGGAATTGACATTTACTGATATATTGAAGAAGGAGGGGACAGCGGGTTTTGTGTGGTGAAGGGAAGATCAGTATTTTGATTTTCTGCATTATTAAGTTTGAAATGCCTCCTAGACAAAAAGTTGTGTTTCAAATGAGGAGTTGGACATACAAGTCTAGAATTCAGGGGAGTGGTGCAGATTGGAAAGATGAATTTGGGGGTGTTTGGGAGTAAACAGCACTGAAAACAGTGAGATTGGTGCCTAGGATCACCAGAAGAGTCAGTATAGGTAGGGGAAGAAGACATCCAAGACTCAGGTCTGGATTACTCCAAATAGGCCGGAATTCAGAGATCAGGAAGACAAAGAGTAGCCAGAAGAGATGACTAAGAAGTAGACAGTGAGGGAGGAGAAAATCAGAAAACTGATGAATGGGAACCAAATCAAGTGTTTAAAAAATGGAAGAGTGATTGACTCTATCAAGATGCTGCGATGTGTCAGATGGATTGAGAAATGAACACTGAATTATTTTTTAACATAAGTGAATAGTGACTTTAAGAATATTAGTTTTGAGGAATGGGGAGCCTTACTGAAGAGGATTCAAGATAAAAATAGGAACAGCTAAATTATAGAGAGAATATAGCAACTCTTTGAAGGAGATTTTGTATTTTCTATAAAAAAGAAAACAGAGGTGGGTATAAAAGTTTACTTTTTGGGCTGTTTCTTATGCAGATGTGAATGGCCAGCCAGAGAGGAAAGAATTAATAATGGAGAAAGGTGAGAATTATTGGGAAAGAGGATGGAATCTAAACCATAATGATATGTTGGTTTTAGGTGTAAGCACAGACAGCTGAGTGTACAGTAATTCCGCAGTAAAGACAGAAAATTCAGGCACAGATGCAGGTAGACGGGTGCATGGGTAAGTTCTATCGCTGCTTTCATTCTGTTGGCTGAGAGAAAACAAGGGCATAGTGTGTGGATAATTGAGGAGAGGACTGGCAGGAATTAATGATCGAAGTGAGTGGGAGAACGGATGGACTAGAAGAATGCAGTGGGGTGTGGGGCAGTCTTATGGACCCACGAGTCTTACGGGATGGTGGTCAGCTAGTCAGTATGGTTGCACACTTCCTCTCTCGTTATCATTGCTGTTCTCAAGTGCTGTCGATGTGTGTGTGGGTGTGGAACACTTTTACTCTGGGTTAGACGTTAAGCATGCTCTTTCAGCTCAAGGACTTGTGATTTTCCTTGGCTCTGGGGAATATTCTCAGATTTTTTTTAATCATTTCTCTCTCTCTCCCCTGCTCCCTCCCTCTCCTCTATGCCCTGGGAGGTATATTTCACTTCTAGCTCTCCTACAAATATTTTTTATTTTGGCAATCACATAGTTTCAATTTCCACAAGGACTCCCTTCTTCTCTGGTTATTTCGAGTTCATAGACTTGTTGTTTGGATGTTTTTTGATCTTTTTGTCTTTAAAAACTTTCAGCTTATTTTATTTTATTTTTTTAAAAGATTTTATTTTTACTTATTTTTAGAGAGAGGGGAAGGGAGGGAGAAAGAGAGGTAGAGAAACAGCAATGTATGGTTGCCTCTCACATGGCCCTCATGGGGACCCGGCCTGAAACCCAGGCATGTGCCCTGACTGGGAATCGAACCGGGACCCTCTGGTTCCCAGCCCGCGCTCAATCCACTGAGCTACACCAGCCAGGGCTTATTTTATTTTATTTTTAATGAAAGTTTAATGTAGTAATTAAAAACACAAACTCATAAATCAAAGGTATTTTTCTAAAGAAAGATGGTTTTCTTCCTTCAGATGAATGCTAGTGTGATATATTTAAATAATATTTTTCCAACTTGCTCTATCTATGAAAACCACCAAAGATGGTGCGTGATTCATAGTAAAGATTCAATAACTATTATTTTCCCTTCCTTTTTTGTAGTCTTCTGAGACCACCACCACTCCATTCTAATCATATTCTGTCAGCACTTCTGCTTTCATCTGAATATATTTATAGACTAATGTTTATTTCTGGAAAGGCTTGTATATCTTTTTATGTGTGTTTCTTCATTTTAGTCTATATTCTCATTAAAGAAAATAGGCCCAGAGATGCTAAATGGCTCATTCAATAATGTAAAAGTAAAACGAGGTTAAGCCGAGGCCTAGAACCACGTTTTCCAACACCCGGCCTGGTGCAGTTTCCACTGGGAATCCCTGCCTTCTGAGAATGTGGGGGGCTGATGCACCCTTCTCCCCAGCCCCTTCTCCCCTGGAGTTTCTGGAATTAAGGTCAGAACTAAAGTCTGTCTGAATTCCAAAGTTAATGGGAGTGTTTCCTTAGCAATAGCCCTACCACACCCAGCTCCACCTCGGGGCTGTAGGCTGACCTGGACACTCAGGACTCTTAGTGGACCCAAAACTCAGCTTGGGGATCTCTGTTTAGGCTGCTCAGGACTCTGTGCTCGTAGAATGCTCAGGAAATTTGAGGAGACTCATATTTCAAGGTCACTGTTAGGTTAAATGGGCATCTGTGGGCCAGCGTGGGAACTGAATCATCAATCATTTTTGATGGGAAAATGTGTTCCCAAGTAATTCACAAGCAATTCATGAATGAGCTACATTTCATTTATAGGTCTGCTTATTCTCCGGAGCAGGGCTTGAGGCAGGAGGAAAAAAGGAACAGAAATGGTGACACTACCATACCTTTGAATATTTTGCATCCTCCATCTTCTGCTGTTTTAGATTTTTGAAGGAGAATTCAAAGAGAAGAAGAAAGAAAAATGGGAGGAAAGAGAGGAAGGAAAGAGGTTTAGGGAATCTTTTTAATCAAGATAACTGCTAATAAAGAAGGCACTTAAATTAAATCTGCTGCAAGAACTAATGTTCTGCTGCCTTTCATCCTTAAGCACTGATGTCAGGACCTGCACCCGGGCCTACCACCCTGCCACTCAGGGGCTGCACTGGATGAACTTTCAAGGTCATGGCAGTTCCACAAAGTATGGTTTCATTTCTGGAAGATTGCAGCATATCTGAAGAGATTTTTCTGACAAAGATAGAATTCCATTCAGCAGGGTTTGGGCCCAGCATGGACCCTTTCCCCACCTTCGCTCTCTGCCCCCCTCCCCACAGGCGGGAAGCCTGGCACTTCTTTGCCATCCCCTGGGAGCTCCACACTGTGTGTTCGCAGCTCAGGAGGCAGCTTTTGCTCTGTAGCTGCAGGAGGAACAAACAAACTCCCCCACCCTCCACCCTCTTAACAGCAACACCCCCATACACAGTCTAATTAAATGACTGTGGAGCTACGGTCGAGCTTCTCGTGCTCAGAACCTGTGGCAAAGGGCAAGAGGCCCCTGTTGCTTAAAGGAGGAAGAAATCAAAGGACATTTTTTTTCAAGAGACCAACAAAACCGATGGTGCCACTTGTGTTACCTTTGATTTGGGAAAACATTTCTTTATTTTGTTTTCAGAAAAAAAACTACAGAATGAAGGGAGAGAAAGGCAGTTACCCCAGGCAGAGGACCAGGTCAGTGGAGGAAGGAGAACCTGTAAACAGTATGGCAAGCAGGGCGCAGAATGTGGCAGAGGACTTTGGCTGAGGACACTTTGTCCCCATTTTGTTTGTCACTAATGCCAATTAAATTGTCCACCTTTCCAGCTAAAGCAGGTGGATTTCATGGGTCATGGGCCTGAATAGAGAGGCTGATCTCATCTTACAAATGTGAATTGTGTAAGATACAAGGAGTAGGACCACATTCAGTCAAGGGGTTGCAGAAATGCAGGTTCACATGTGCCGCGTTCACTCCCTCACTCGGGAGAGCCTAAGCAGCCTGCCCGGGGAAGGTGCTGAGATGTGAGCCACCCACAACAGAACTCAGAGACTCGGGAAAGCCATGGGGATTTTGAGTCATTAGAGGAGGCACCTAGCCAGGCTCTTCCGGAGCTTCAAGGTACATACCGCAAACCACTGGGTCTTTGAAACACAAGTCTATTTTGAAAACTACCTGCCTGGCCACTTTGGGAGGAGCACAGGTAAATAAAGCAATCTAGGGAGAGCCAAGACTGCAGAAAGAGTATGAGGCTGAGGATGGCTAGACTTAGGGGAATGTGGATAACAGCATCATTTCCATGGAGCGAGGCATCATGCCATACCCCAGGCTGGGTCAAGCCTTAGCGAGGAGCCTAGTGATGGAGAAGAGAGTGCTGTGTGTCAGGAGCAGGGAGGGAGAAGAGAGAAGAAAAAGGGTAATGAAGGTAGAATGGAGATACAAGAAGGACGAAATAAAGGTTACCTGAGTATCATCCTAAGTTCAACCCTCTTCACAGCCTCAGGATGTCGCTTTTCCCATTCCCACCATAGATGTTTAGGGAACAGAGGTTCTAGAGGCTAAGAATTTACTCCGGGCCATGTAGTGAGAGGTAGAGTCAGGATCAGAACTGAAATCTGTTCTTTTTTTTTTTTAATTACTTTATTGTTGTTCAATTACAGTTATTTGCATCCTCTCCCCTCCTCTCCCCC
>PVJI01031800.1:0-12807 GCA_004026765.1 Micronycteris hirsuta
ACCAGAGACATTGAAGTTTAGAACATTCAGGCAGTAACCAGAGGGGAAGGGGAAGGGGAGAAGGGGGACAAGGGTATTCAGGAACTGCAATGAAGGACACATGGACAAAACCAAGGGGGAGGGTGGAAGCAAGGGAGGGAGGTGGGTTTGCCTGGGGTGGGGTGGGGGGAGGGTAAATGCGGACAACTGTAATTGAACATCAATAAAATAATTTAAAAAAAAAAAGTGGGGTTGGGGATCAGTAGGGGTGCTGTCACATAGAACCCCCCCCAGGGTCAATTACAAGAAAAATTGTCTTTCACAGGCTCCAACATGAAGATGTACCATGTGCTCCCAGGAGAAACCGACTCCCCAGCAACTCAACCAGAGAAGCCATTGTCGCCCTGAACTGCACTTTTGTTTGAAATGACCCTTCCCAACTTCCTCTTTTTCCTCTGTAAAATAACGTCCCTCTCCATTAATTGTGGAGCTTCCCTATGATTTTTGCTACAGCTTGCCTGTCCTAAATTGCAATTTTTTACTGTTTCTGAATAAACCCCTTATCTGCTGCTAAAATAACTGACTGCTATATTTTTAAGTTCAACATAATTTGGTGCCCCATATGGGGTTCCAGAGGACTCCTGAAATCTCTGTGGCTGATGAGCAAGCAGAAGCAGTGTCCTTGCTCTGAAAGACTCAGGGAAGGGTCATTTGGTGCAGACTCTCCAGTGATCATTTTGAGAATAGCCACCCAGAAATAACATCCTCATACCCTCTGATCCAGAAATTTCATTTTTCAGAATTTTCCCCTAGTAGCCCTGGCCTGGTAGCTCAGTTGGATAGAGTGTCCCACCTATATTCCAAGGTGGTCAGTTCATTCGCCAGTCAGGGCACATATAAGATGCAACCAATGAATGAATACATAAGCAGAACAACTCTCTCTCTCTCTCTTTCAAATTAATAAAAGAAAAGCACAAAACATTTCCCCCAGTTATGCTTCCCTGTGTATGAAATGAAGTATGTTTAATATATTTTATCCAACACTTACATAATAACATATAATTTTAGTATATATCTTACTAAATTATCTTTAGTCTATATCTTACTAAATAGTATGATATCTTACATATTTTAACAAATTCAGTAGAAGAGAATTTTTTAAATTATGGTTTTTCACACTGTGAAATATTATAGAACATTAAAAATGGGTGAGGATATATGACATTTCATTCAAGAAATAGAACCTAGTACGGTGGTTCTAATGGATTTTAACAGAAAATAATTTCTAAGTATGTCGTTATGTGAGAAAAGTATCCTGCAAAAGAAATTGTGTTAAAAAACCCAGGCAGAAGACACGTGCTGATGGGAGACAGAGGGACTAGTCACAGGGATCAGGGTCTGGGCAACGTGCAGGGAAAACTTGCTTTTCCTTCATGTCATTTGGAATGTTGTGTCATTTCTTTTCTCCTTTACTTCAAATAAACCTATCTATACATATTTTTTGTACATAAAAGAATAGATGAGAAGTACTTGGTAATATATGTATGCATTTAAAAATGACTCAACAAAAATTCTGCACACCCTCATTACATCCAGAGGCCCATTCTGCCTTCCTTATCTGAATAGCATCTTGACCACCCGAAGTGTCCAATCTGCATCCAAAACTCAATTCCAGCAGGAATATTTTCACAGTGCAAAATAAGTACTGGATCCAAGCTCATTTACACAAATGCTATTAAGAATATTATAAGCCCTGACTAGTGTGGTTCAGCTTCTGTGTCTGGCATCTGGCAGCTAGGTTTCCTTGTCCAGCTTTGGGGTCTCGGTTATGGATCTGGGTCCTGTCTCTGAGGTCTGTGGCCTGGGTTTGAATATATTTGACTATGGGTCTTGGATCTGGGGTCTCTTTGGGTGTGGCTTCATGTCCTGGGTTTGTGTGTGGGGTCTGTGTGCATTTCTATAAATTTATAGTCATTGGCCCCAGTTCAATTCCAAGAGGAATCCCAAAGTTGGGATGTGTTGAAGAAGGAAACTATAGTGCAAATACCTCAATTTTAATACTGAATGGCTGTGAGTACAGAAGGGTTGTCAAGAAGCTCAGTATTGTTACAGGTGAATTATGAAGGAGCACACTGTGTTTCAACTCAATAGCGCTGCTTCTTAGTTACGTAGCATCAGGGCTGTGAGGAGGACCTGAAGTGAAGCAGCCCTGGGGCAAACTCCCCCTTGCGGGCTGTGCTGCTCACTGCTTCTCTGCTAATCTACATGACTTCTCCTCTACACCTTTCATTTCCTCTTTGCTCGGCTGCATTTGCACATGAAGAAGTGAAAATTGGAAGAGGAGCCCCTCTGAAAGATGAGATCAGGCTGGGCAAGTGAAGAAAAGCCCTCTGGTGTTGTCACCACAACAGACTAGATTATTATTATTTTTAAATTATGTCGTGTTTTCCTCTAGTACTTTTTAAGCCCAAACTGAGACGGCCTTTTTTTGTTGTTGTTGCCACTTACTTAAATTATATAGAAAAATAAAAATAATTAAAAATCCTACCCAAGCAGGTAATAACTGCTATTATATAAAGTATACATGCTTCTAAACAAAGCAGGGCTGTGTAGGGTGGGATGGGTGAGGAGGGCAAAGGGGAAAAATTGGGAAACTGTAGTAGAATAAAAATAAAAAATCATTTAATGAAAAAAAAAGTATATTCCCTTCCAGACGTCACTACTGGCACATTTCCATTCTTCCACTTTCTCTGGATTTAATTTATTATTCTGGGTTTGTAACATGATGGAAAATTTGGATATTTTCAGGTTTTCTCCCTAATCTGTGGATTTACCAATACATTTTCCCAGAGTGTTTTTTATGTACTATTTTAATAATCATTCAGTTCAAATTATTTTTAACTGCAATTATAATTTAACATTTTCCCACAGTGTTTTTTATGTACTATTTTAATAATCATTCAGTTCAAATTATTTTTAACTGCAATTATAATTTAATTTGCAGGTTATTTAGAAGTGTATCATAATTTTTTAATATAAGGACTTTCTAGTTATCTTTTATTACTACTAATTGCTAGATTAGCTGCAATGAGAGCAAGAAACATACTTTATATAATTTCAATTCTTTGATAACATTTTTTGAAACTTGCTCCATAGTACAATATGGTCAATTTAAAAAAAAATAAAAATCTCCAAGCGCGGTTCTCTGCTGTCATCTCTTGTTCGGTTTGGGAATAACACCTTAGCACCTATCAACAAGAAAAATGGTTGATTCTGGTGGAATGTCGATGACTGTTGATGGCAATGGTATTTAGAAGTGTATTTTAAACCGTCTAAATGCATGGACTGTCCAGTTTTCTTGTGACTGGTTTCCAGATTAGGGCAAAGGAAGCAATAAACGTGTTTTATGTGTCATTTGTTGGAACTTGCTGTATAGTGGAATAGACTCAGGTTTTTAGAAGTTCCAAGGGTGCTTGAAAATCATTTGTCATTTGCTTTGCCTGTTGCGGCTTCCTTAAATAATGAAGAAAGTAAAATCTATTTAAAATAAATTTTGAACGAAGAGGTTAAAAAAAAAGAAACCGCTATCATTTTATACGTAAAAATCGAACAAACCGTTTGGCCAAGCCACTACTGTGTGTCCAAAGTGTGCATCTCTGCTGCCATCTTGTGGGAATTTGGGGGAGTAACATCTTAGTACAAGTCAGCAGGAAAAGTGGTTGATTATAGTGGAATATCAGTGACAGTTTTGTTTTTTTTTTAAGACTGTTTCGAGGTACAAGTCTCAGGTCCCAATGTCAGTGACCGGTTCCTTGGGGCCACTTTTCTGAGCACATCATCTAGACGAGACTGGATTTGGGGGTGCACCGTTGGTTCTTTGATTATATCTTTAAATTATTTTGTGTATATAAAAGATTTTTATTTCTGCATTTATTTACCATACAATTTTCTAAGTTATATTATTTATAATAACTTTAGGTTGATATTTATGAATTGTCAAGGTAAATAAGGTATCATGCAATAATAAAAATTATGTTAGTTTAGCTGTATAAAACTTGAAAAAATAGTTAAATCTTGGAATAAAACATAAAGACATGAATAGTTAAAAGGTATTAGCTATAAGTTCATTAATAATTAAATAAAAGAGTAACATGATTCTTAGCACTGTAAATGAGTTCAGGACCTGGAGCACTGGTGTTCTAGAAATCAGAAGTATTTTGTAAGTAAAATTGTGTCCCTTGTAGGTTATCAGAGGAATTCGCAATATGGCAAATATCCACATTTTCAAAGAGGAGAACATTTGATGGTGAATTCTGGAATGTAAAAGAGTAAGATTATAGATTCTAAGTTATTTTAAGAAACAATTATTGAAGAGTGATTTATGGGCAAAGAAAAGAGACAATGACCCTCAGTGCTGTGGTTTATCAGTCTCTTAAGGTGCCATATCTTTCTTCACTTCTGAGGTTTTGCGGGTGTCTTCTTAGCCAAGGACATTCCTCCCCAGTCTTTGCAACATGGCTGGCATTTTTATTTCTTTATTTTTGTTGTTGTTTTTTAGCTCTCAGCCTCCAGGCTGCCTGTTCAGAGAGAGGAGTGATTACAGATATAGTCACATGCTGTTTGTCTTCCAATGGACTCTTCATCCTGCTCCATATTGAGTAGGGTTTCTGATTGCTATGAGACGGGGGAATTTTTCTCTGCATTGTAGGCGCTTATCAGCAATTGTTATCTCTATTCAGTGCAAGCCAGTAACTTCCTCCTTAACCCCAACCCTAAGGACAATCTGAAAGGTGGTCCTTACAATGTGGCCATACAATGGCTCCATGCAATGTGCCAAATGTCCCCTTGGGGGCAAAGTCAACCTTAGGTTGAAAATCACTGATCTTTTTTTTTTTAAATGTTATTTATTTATTTTTAGAGAGAGTTGAAGGGAGGGAGAAAGAGAGGGAAAGAAACATAATGTGTGGTGGCCTCTCACCTGGCTCCCACTGGGGACCTGGTCCGCAACCTAGGCATGTGCCCTGACTGGGAATCAACTGTCAACCCTTTGGTTCGCAGACCTTGCTCAATCCACTGAGCTACACCAACCAGGGCGAAAACCACTGATCTTGAAGCTTTGATCATCTTTGGAACCTGAGTGATCTGATGTTGATATGCAGTATTTTTACTATCATTCCATGCAAATTATTTTCCAGTTCCAATTGTGATTTATTTTGGGGTGGTTATTTAGAAGTATATTTCATAATTTGTAAATATAAGTGTTTTCTAGTTATCCGTTGTTACTGATTTCTTGATTTAATGGCAGTGAGAGCAAGAAATATATATATATAAATTTCAGTCCTTTGAAATTTGTTGGAACTTGCTTTAGATCACTATATGGTCAGTGTTTAAAAGAATTTCCAGGGTGCTTGGAAAGCATCTGTGATTTGCAGTTTTGGGGTGCAGTGAAGTACTTATGCACATTGAATGCAATTTGCTTCTCATGTTATTTTTTTTTTATATTTTTACTATTTTTTGTGGGCTTTATTGGTTCTGAAACAGAACATGAATGATAGAGGTTGGTTAAATCTCCTGTTATGATTATTAATTTGTGTATTTCTCTATGTAGCTCTGTTCTATATAATTTTGAGTTTATATTATTAAGTGAATAAAAATTTGGAACTGGTAAATTGAACTTTCTGATATGAAGTACTCCTCTTTATTTGTAGTAGTGTTTTTTTGTGTGTGTGTCTTCAAGTCTACTATGTTATTATATAATTTTCATTTGGTTAATGTTTGTATAGTGTATTTCCCCCATTGTTTCACTTTAGATCTTTTTGCATGTTTCAGATAGCTCTCAGTGTCTTATATTACTTATGAGTGGTTATTAAAATCAATCAAAGAATTGATTTTGGCAGAGGATGTAATGTAGGAGGCCCAATATTTTTCTCATTCAGTTGTTCCAACACCTTTTATTATATTACAAATATTTTCTCACAGATCTGAGATATCTTTGCCACAGAAAATTTCCATCTGACTTTGCATTTATTATTGGACTTTGTATTCTGTCCCATCAACTTTTCTATTCAAAGGCCACTACTCCACTGTTTAGATTAATGTAGGTTTATAACACAATACATAGTTATGTTTGGTTGGGCTAGGTTCTGTTTATTAATTTGCTTTTCCAGAATTCTCTTTTCATTGCTCGTTTTAACAAGTGTACTGAAAATGAGTTTGTTTTAGTTTTAAGATGTTGATATTTTAAGTTGTATCACATTAAACTTATAAGCAACTTTGGGAAATTGACATCCTTATATTTTTTATCAAAGAACACGGTGTCACTTATCAGTTGTTCAAGTGTTTTTCATTGGGCATCATTTTAACATGTTGTTGACACAGATCATGCACATTCTTGCTAAGGTTAATGTTATTAATTTTATCTGTTTTGTTGCTATTGGTTCTTTTCAATTCTATCTTTAACTTACTGTTTCTATATACATACAAAGGATATTTATTTCTGTGTGTTATTTCCCCTCACTGTAACAAATTCTATTATTTGTAATCATCACGTTGCTTTTCATCAAGGTAAGGAAGCTAGTACAATAATAAAATTGCATTACTTTAGTTATATAAAAACATGTAAAAATAGATAACACTTGAAAGAAAATATGAAGAAATGAGGTAATGTGAAGAGTTAGAAAAAATTTTGTTGGTAGTAAGTTGATTAATGATGAAATAAAATAGGAACAAGACACTTATTTTTAAGGGAGTTCAGGGCCTGGACCCCTGGTCTTGTAGAAATCAGAAGTGTTTTGTAAGTGAAGCTGCGCCCCCTGTAGGTTATCTGAGGAACTCACGATATGGCAAATGCGCGCATTTTTGATAAGGGAGATTTTAGTGAATTTTGGAATGTAGGAAAGCAAGAGTATTTACTTTTAGTGACGTTACAGAACAGTTATTATGGAGTAACGTATGAGAAATGACAAGAAAGCTGTCATCCTCGGAAGCCTGCAGCGCTTCACCACCGTAACTCCGTCTTCCCAGGTGTCCGGTCCCTTCTGCCGGCTGCGCTTGGGCGGGTGCCCGAGCAGTCTGGACGCTTCCACCGCGCCTCGGCCAGATGCCGGGAAAGTGAGCTCCACGAAGGCATGTTTGTCCCTCCTACCAGTGTGTGACGTACACTAGTGTGTGGACGTCCCCGGGCCTGACACAAGCAAATGTTTCTTCACAGGAACTGACTGAGTGAACGCGCTCCCTTCTCCAGGCTGAGACCGCTCTCCAGTCCGCGTCAGGTGGGGGCCGCACCTGCCCGGCGGGGCGCTCAGCATCCCTGAGGCTCTGGCGGTCCCGATGCTCCAGCCGGTCCCAGAGTCCTTCTCAGACCCAGCCCGTCCCCTCTTGGCCTGCCTGTCCCCTCTCTTCCCTCCAGCGGCCGCAAGACCCGGACGCGCCGGTGGAGGAGCCCGCGTAGGCGAAGGTCTCCGGAAGGGGAGCGGAGGGGCCGAGGGAGATGCGAGTCCCTGAACTTCAAGAACTTCGGGAGGAGGAGTGGCCAGAACGCTGCCGGGTGAGGGCCGGAGGGGCCGGAGATGAGTGCTAGGATGGCGGAAGTGCAGGCGGGGCTGCGATCCCGGCGGGTCGGGGTCGGGGGTCGGGGGGCGAAGCTCCGGGGAGGAGGGAGGGCGGTGCGTGTCTGGAAAGAGGACTGGACCCTGGTGCGTGGTGTTGGGAAGCGGCGGTACCGGAGAGGGTGGACCCGAGCCGTCTGGGGGAGGTTTGAGGGGTTCCACTGGGGGCGGGAGGGGGAAGGGCCCCGGCGGATTCGGGTGGAAGGGAGAGAACCGAGGTTTGGAGACGCGGACCTGCGGGCGGGCGGAGGTGCCGCAGACCGTGAGAGACTTCAGGAGGGTTTTGGGGTAGAGCGATGGTGTGGGAGACGGAACACGGGTCACGCGCTCACACAGCTTTGCGGGCGGGTCTCTCCCCCGTGAGAGGAAAGAAGAGCGGAGTGGTGCGGCCTCACCGCGAACAGCGCTGCGCGCCCGGCCTAAGGCCTCTCACTGGCGGGCGGGGCGCGGCGCGGGTTCGGGGGTTCGCGGAGCCCGAGCGGGCTGAGGGTTCACGTGGATGCGCTCTCCAAGACCGCCTAGCTCACCCCTGTCTTTCCTGGTTATGAAAAGAGGAAAAAACGGGAAAATCACAGTCCAGGGAGTGCGGTGAAGGAGCGAAGGACTTCTCCCGTTTTCCGCGGTGCGAGAACAGGGAGAGGGTCGCGCTGCGCTCACCCCACGTGCGGGTGCGGAGGCTCCGGACCCGTGCGCACGGGCGGCCGCCGGGCAGCAGGGTCGTTACACGCGCGCTTTTCTCTCCAGACCTTTCTTTGGCTGTTCGGTTCCAGTAGGAGAGTCAGCGTTTATGTCAGAAACGTCCCTGGTGAGACAAATGTCCCTGTCCGAGCGGACGCCCCCCCCCAGTGGGCGTCTGGCTCTCACTGTGCCCGGCCAGGGGAAGGGCTGAGATAGAGTTTGGGGGCAGTTCTGGTCCCATAAGTGAAGTGGTGACAGAGAGGGTCTTCTTTGCTGTAGCCACGGTGACTAGTTCTCCCGAAAATGAAAGTGAACTTTGATCTTGCAACAAAATTAGGCGGGTGGCATATGGACTCGAGAAAATCAGGCAGAAGGTGTCAGAGGATAGTAGCTCCCCCCAACGCCATTGCTAAAGTTGGGACCTTTCTTGCCAGGAGTTAACTGCGTGGGGAAATCCTCCGGGTTGGTGTTGGTCTGTGACTGCATTGCTGAATAATTGGGGCCACAGCTTTGGCTGCCTTCTTCTGCCCTCTGCTGTCTCCAATGTGACTCGACCCCAGTGTCACAGTACCCAGAGCCGATGTGACAGGACCCCCTAGCGCTCTCCGGTAGGGACCCTTCCCCACAATCAGGGGCCCCAGAGCTGAGGTGATGAGAACCACTCTTTTCTCTGGTGGGACAGCTTTCCAGACACACAGGGGACAGAGCCAGTGTGATGGGCTCCCCGCTCTGTCAGGTGGGAGCCCTTCCCACATCCACGGGACTCGACTGTCAGGCAGGACGCCTCTCTTTCCCAGGTCGGATCCCTCTTTGCTGTGACAGCACCCCACTCCTCGCAGGGAGAGGCCCCTTCCTACACTCCCAGGACCCAGAGATCAGGTGACAGGGCCCCCCTAATTTCTCAGAGAGGGGGCCCACCCCACATTCACAAGACCCTGAGGTGATGAGACAGCACTCCAGACTATCCCACGTTGGACCTCTGCACCCTCTCTGGGACCCTGGCTGATGTCAGAAGACCAGGTGTCCTCTCAGGTGGGGCCTCTCCTGCTGCTCACAACAGCCAGTGCTGACATGAAACCACAGCTTCCTCTCCCTGTTGCGGCTTCTTCCTGTAATCCCAGGACCCAGGGCTGAAGTGACAAGACTCCCATTTCTCTCTGGGAATCCCCTGTTCCTGCACCCACAGTGCACAGGCGCTGGGACAAGACCCGTCACACTCACAGGCGGGGATCCTCCCTGCAGTCATGGACCCAGAGCCTCTGCGCACCTTGCGATCACAGGACTGATGTGACAGAGCCCTGTACTCTTGGAGGGGGGCTGTCTTCAGGCTCCCAGGACCCAGAGCTGAAGTGACAGGACTACCTGCTCTCTTAAGTCAGACTCTTCCCGACTGTCACCAGGCTCAAAGGTGAAGGGTCAGGACACTTACATTTCATAGGGATGGACCTTTCTCAACCCTCACAGGACACAGGTGTGCAGTATCAGGACATTCCTGTCTCTTGTGTGGTCATCTGCACATTCAAGTGGCCTAGGCCTGAGGTCACAGCACCCTTATACTCTCAAGTGGGGCCCCTCCCCTTGCTCCTAAGACTCAGAGCTGACCTGACGTGACCTCTTATGCTCTGTGGGGAGGACCCAGAGCTCATGTCGTGGGGCTCCATCCTCTCTTAGGTGATAGTCCTTCTTCCGACAGTCAGAGGACCCAGGGCTGACTTGGCAAGACCTCTGCTCTCAGAGTGGGGACCTTTTTTCACACTCTGGTACACATCGCCTTCTAGTGTGCATCTTTGGAATAGCGCTGAGTTGAGGCCAGTAGGAAATGTTCTCTTCTGTTGCCACCTTGTGGACATCTTGGGAATAGCACGTTTTTGGTAGCATCTGTTCCTATCATTTTGCAAGGTCACTTTGAAACCCCACTGCCCCTCACACCATCATGGCCTCAGTACATTTTATCTGCCCAAGTTTCCATTCTATCCGTAATGCTCTTCTGCATGTGGGGTTCCTGACTCTCTCATGTGAGTGAGGTTCCTGTGCCCATGTACGTCGCAAATTTGGTTGTTTCATTTGCTAATCTGTGTCATACCTGTTGGATTATTAGAGTAGCCCGAAGATTCTTGAGGTTTGAAGAAGGATTGTTTCTCCACCACGGAAGCAAGCAGTCAGATATTTAATAGGAGGTGAATTTAGGGAGTACATGTATGTCAACATTTACTTAAGATGTAACAATGTGACTAACTTATTCTCAAAGCTGAATATGTCAATGAAATATGGAGCAATGTACTAATTTAGCTTTGTGGATATAAAACTTCTATTTAAAGTTTCAGAGGTGGTAATGAAGAGAGCTAACATTTTGCACTTGGCACATTGACTTTAAACTGGCTGTTAAGAAACAGAAGACTGGTTCCAGCCAAGAGGAGGCGTAAGTAGACACACTGTGTCTCCTCGCACAACCAAAAGAGGAAAAACAACAATTTAAAAAACAAAAACAGCCAGATCCGACAGAAAACTGAACTGAGTGGAAGTCCGACAACCAAGGAGTTAAAGAAGACATGTTCATCCAGACCGGTAAGCAGGACAGAGCCGGGTGGAGAACACTCAGCAAGACACGGTTTGTGGAGCAGTACTGGCAATGCACCAGCTGCCCGGAGAGGCCCGTGGCGGGCGTGCCTGGCCAAAACACAGCAAGCGCACTTGGCGAAACCGGGGCTGAGACTGGTGGACCGGGTGGTCCCTCATTCTCACGCAGATAAACCAGGAGGAAAAGCTGGGGAGTGGAACAGACCGCATGGCCCACCAACGCAGGGAAATAAAGCCTCAAACCACCAATTGAATACACCTGTGGGGATTGAGGTGGCAGTGGGAGGAACTCCTGGCCTCATAGGAGAGTTCATTGGGGAGACCCACAGGGACTTGGAACTGTGCAGGCCCGTCCGCTCACCCCAGAGCCAGCAAAGAAGGACCCAACTTGCTTGTGGGTAGCTGGGGAAGTGCGGAGAACAGAGCAAGCACCATTGTTCTCTCAGGCCCCACCTCCACAGACAGCGTCACAACACAGTGAGGTGGGTTACCCCGCCCTGGTGAACACCTAAGGCTCTGCCCCTTAAAGTAACAGGCGCACCAAGAAAAAAAAAATGGCCCAAATGAAAGAACACATCAAAGCTCCAGAAAAAATACAACTAAGTGACGAAGAGATAGCCAAGCTATCAAATGCACAGTTCAAAGCACTGGTAATCAGGATGCTCACAGGATTCGAAAAATTGTTGCAATTACTTGAACAAATGAGAAGGGATGAGAAGGAAACTGTGGCTCTAATCAATGGAGTGGACCAGCAGAAAGAAAAAAACATCCAACCAGAAAAGAATAAAGAAACAAGAATTCAAAAAACTGAGAAGAGGCTTAGGAACCTCCAGGACATCTTTAAATGTCCCAACATCCAAGTCATAGGGGTGCCAGAAGGAGAAGAGGAAGACCAAGGGATTGAAAATTTATTTGAACAAATAAGGAGAACTTCCCCAAGCTGGTGAAGAAAATAGATTTTCAGGAAGTCCAGGAAGCTCCAAAAAAGTTGGATCCAAAGAGGAACACACCAAGACACATCATAATTACATTAGCCAAGATTAAAAATAAGGAGAGAATCTTAGAAGCAACAACAGAAAAGGAGACAGTTACCTACAAAGGAATTCCCACAAGACTGTCAGCTGATTTCTCAAAAGAGACTTTGCAGGCAAGAAGGGACTGGAGAGCATTCCAAGTCATGAAAGGCAAGGACCTACATCCAAGAATACTCTATCCAGCAAAGCTATCATTTAGAATGGAAGGGCAGATAAAGTGCTTCTCAGATAAGGTCAAGTTCAAGGAGTTTATCATCACCAAGCCTTTATTATATGAAATGTTAAAGGGATTTATATAAAGCATGGAGGGATATCAACAGGGGAGTGGTAGAGGGAGAAAGGAGGAAAAAGTGCAGAGAATAAGTAGCCTAAATGGTAGGTAGAAAACAGACAGGGGGAGGTTAAGAATAGTATAGGAAGTGTAGAAGACAAAGAACTTATGTATATGAGCTATGGACAAAAACTAAAAGGTGGGGGACTTCCGCCAAGATGGCGGCGTAGGTGGACGCACTCGCCGCCCGCAGATCCAGAGTGTCTAAACAACGAACGCAGTAGCGACAAATTAAACAACCAGAACAGACAGAATCGACCTGAAGGGAAGTCCAACACCCAGGAGGTAGGAGAAGACGAACATCCAGGCCGGTAAGCAGGGCAGTACCAGGCGGAGGAACGGAGTGAGAGGCAGCTCTCACAGAGGGACTCACGCTGCCAGTGCCTGAACAGGGCGCGACCCCGAACAACGGGTGAATCCCGCAAGCCGGCGACGCTGCCGGAGAGAGGCCAGGGCTGAGCCAGCAGAACCCAGTCTGGCAGAAAAGGCGGTGGGGAACTGGGGAGCGGAGGAGTGACGGGAGCCCGCGGTGATCGGAGGCCGCCATTGCTCCCTCCCAGACCCCGCCCCCAGAGGCAACGTCATCCAAAAAGCGACCCAG
>PVJI01031802.1:0-12805 GCA_004026765.1 Micronycteris hirsuta
GAGACCTTGCAGGCAAGAAGGGGCTAGAGAGAAGTATTCCAAGTCATGAAAGGCAAGGACCTACAACCAAGAATATTCTATCCAGCAAAGCTATCATTTAGAATGGAAGGGCAGATAAAGTGCTTCTAGGATAAGGTCAAGTTCAAGGAGTTCATCATCACCCAGCCATTATTATATGAAATGTTAAAGAGATTTATATAAGGCATGGAGGGACATCAATAGGGGAGTGGTAGGGGGAGAGAGGGGGAAAAGGTGCAGAGAATAAGTAGCATAAATGGTAGGTAGAAAACAGACAGGGGGAGGTTAAGAATAGTATAGGAAATGTAGAAACAAAGAACTTATGTCTATGACCTATGGACAAAAATTAAAGGACGGGGAATGGGGGGCTGGGGACGGAGGGGAAGAAAGGGGGGAAAATGGGACAACTGTATTAGCATAATGAATAAAATATATTAAAAAAAAGAATGATTTTAGGGAAGAAATAAAAAAAAATCTCAAAACAAATGAAAATGAATGCACAACAACCCCAAACTTACAGGACACAGCGAAGGCAGTCCTGAGAGAGAAGTTCATAGTGATACAGGTCTACCTAAATAAAAAATATAAACATTTCAAACAAACAGCCTAACCCTATGCCTACAAGAACTCAATGAACAACAACAAAGACAACCCAGAGCAGTAGAAGGAAGGAAATAACCAAGATCAAAGCAGAATTAAATGGCATAGAGACTAAAGCACGATTCCAAGGATCAATGAATCCAGGAGCTGGTTCTTTGAAAGATAAACAAAATCGACAAGCCTTTAAAAAGGGCCATCAAGAGTCCTGGCTGGTGTAGCTCAGTGGATTGAGCGCGGGCTGGGAACCAGAGGGTCCCGGTTCGATTCCCCGTCAGGGCACATGCCTGGGTTGTGGGCCGGGTCCCCGGTGAGGGCCCTGTGGGAGGCAACCATACATTGCTGTTTCTCTCTCTCTCTGTCTCCCTCCCTTCCCCTCTCTAAAATAAATGAATAAAATCTTTAAAAAAAAGGGCCATCAAGAAAAAAAGAGAGAGGACCCAAATAAACTCAATCAGAAATGAAGGAGGAGATATTACAACTGGCGCTACAGAAATGCAAAGGACTGTAAGACACTGCTATGAAGAACTGTATGCCAAGAAATATGAAAACCTAGATGAAATGGACAAATTTCTAGAAAAATATAATCTTCCAAAATTCAAACAGGAAAAAGCCGAAAGCCTGAACCAACCAATAACAGTAGGCGAAACTGAAGCAGTAATAAAAAAACTCCCAACACACAAAAACCTTGGACCAGATGGTTTCACAGGAGAATTCTACAAAGCATTTAAGGAAGAACTAACCCCTATCGTTCACGGACTATTCAAAAAAATCCAAAATGATGGAAGACTCCCAAACTCTTTTTGTGATGCCAGCATCATCCTAATCCCAAAACCAGATAAAGACACAGCGAAGAAAGAAAACTTCAGGCCAATATCACTGATGAACATTGATGCTAAAATCCTCAACAAAATATTAGCAAACCGCATCCAGCAATACATCAAAAAGATTATACACCATGACCAAGTGGGTTTCTTGCCAAGGATGCAAGGATGGTATGATATCCACAAAACAATAAACATAATACATCACATAAACAAAAGCAAAGACAAAAATCACAGGATCATATCAATAGATACAGAAAAAGCATTCAATAAGGTACAGCACCCATTTATGATAAAAACACTTAACAAAGTGGGAATAGAGGAAGCATTCCTCAGCATAATAAAGGCCATATATGAGAGACATATAGCAAACATTATACTCAATGGGAAAAAACTAACATCTTTCCCACTAAGACCAGGAACAAGACAAGGTGGTCCACTATCACCACTTCTATTCAACATAGTACTGGGACTTTCAGGCACAGTAATCAGAGAAGAAAAGGAAA
Source organism: Micronycteris hirsuta (assembly GCA_004026765.1). Lineage (NCBI taxonomy): Eukaryota > Metazoa > Chordata > Mammalia > Chiroptera > Phyllostomidae > Micronycteris > Micronycteris hirsuta. Next base: position 1,946 of record PVJI01031802.1, read on the forward strand.
TAAAGGCATCCGAATTGAAATGGAGGAAACAAAACTGTTGTTTGCAGATGACATGATAGAGTACATAGAAAATCCTATAGACTCCGTCCTAAAACTACTCAACGTAATAATTGCATTTGGCAAAGCAGTGGGATACAAAATCAATATCCAGAAATCAAAGGCATTATTGTATACCAACAGTGAAACATCAGAAGCACAAATCAGGAAAAACATCCCATTTGATATAGCAACAAGAAAAATAAAATACCTAAGAATAAACCTAACCAAGGAGGGAAAAGACCTGTACTCAGAAACTACACAACACTGAAGAAAGAAATCGTGGAAGACACAAAGTAATGGAAACATATACCATGCTCACGGATTGGAAGAATCAACATCATCAAAATGTCCATACCACCCAAAGCAATTTATAGATTCAATGCAATCCCTATCAAAGTACCAATGGCATATTTCACAGATATAGAACAAACACTTCAAAAATTTATATGGAACCATAAGCGACTCTGAATATCAGCTGCAATTTTTTAGAAAGAAGAGCAAAGCAGGAGGGATCACAATTCCTGATATCAAACTGTATTACAAGGCCACTGTAATCAAAACAGCCTGGTACTGGCATAAAAACAGACAGATAGACCAATGGAACAGAATAGAGATCCCAGAAATAAACCCAAGTCTCTATGGGCAATTAATCCTTGACAAAGGGGGAAGAAGGATAAAATAGAATAAAAATAGCCTCTTCAACAAATGGTGTTGGGAAATCTGGACAGCTACATGCAAAAAAAATTAAACTTGAGCACCAACTTACACCATACACAAAAATAAATTCAAGGTGGATAAAAGACTTAAATATAAGTCGTGATACCATAAAAGTCCTAGAGGAAAACATTGGTAGGAAAATCTCAGACATTCCACGCAGCAACATCTTCAATGATATGTCCCCTAGAGCAAGGGACATAAAAGAAAGAATAAATAAATGGGACTCATAAAAATAAAAAGCTTCTGCACAGCTAAAGAAAACTATTAAAATAAAAGAGAACCAACCGTATGGAAAACATATTTGTCAATGATACCTCAGACAAGGGTTTGATCTCCAAAATATATAAAGAACTCATAGGACTCCACGCCAGGAAGACAAAAAACCCAATTAAAAAATGGGTAAAAGATTTGAACAGACACGTCTCGAAAGAGGACATACAGAGGCTCCAGAGACATATGAAAAGATGCTCAACATCATTAGCCATCAGAGAGACGCAAATTAAAACCGCAATGAGATACCACCTCACACCAGTCAGAATAGCCATCATCAACAAAACAGCAGATAACTGTTGTAGAGGATGTGGAGAAAAGGGAGCCCTACTGCACTGTTGGTAGGAATGCAGACAGGTGCAGCCACTGTGGAAAACAGTATGGAATTTCCTCAGAAAACTAAAAATGGAACTGCCTTTTGACTCAGCAATTCCACTACTGGGACTATCCCCTAAGAGCCCTGAAACACCAATCCAAAAGATCTTATGCACTCCAATGTTCATAGCAGCACAATTTACAATAGCCAACTGCTGGAAGCAACCTAAGTGTCCATCAGCAAATGAGTGGATCAACAAATTATGGTACATTTACACAATGGAATTCTACGCAGCAGAGAGAAAGAAGGAGCTTACACCCTTTGCAACAGCATGGATGGAACTGGAGAGCATTATGATAAGTGAAGTAAGCCAGGCGGTGAGGGACAAATACCATGTGATCTCACCTTTAACTGGAACATAATCAACAAAAGCAAAAAGCAAGCAAAACATAACCAGAGACATTGAAATTAAGAAGAATCTAACAATAGCCAAAGGGGAGGGGGTAGGGGTCAATGGGGAGAAAGTTTTCAGGAACCACTATAGAGGACTCATGGACAGAACCAAGGGGGAGAATGGATGCTAGGGGAGCGAGGTGGGTTTGGAGGGGGTGGGGGGAGGGGAGGGGAGAGGATGCAGACAACTGTAATTTAACAACAATAAAGTAATTAAAAATAAATAAATGCATATAAATTGGCCATTGGTGGGAAAAAACTGTGCAGAATTGAATTTAAGACTTGATTCCCTAGGTTTTGCTGATGATTTCTCCTATCTAGAGCTATGAAAGAAAATGTTGGACAAATGAAATCATTTAAGATTGGGGGCCAGAAATTTACCCAAATAGTAGCATTAATAAGTTAGATGACTTTGAAGAACTCATTTGTGTGTCAATTTCCTATTTTATCTAATTAGGTTTACCATCTTTTCTACCTCATAGGGCTGTTGTATATATGAGATAATAGATAATTGCTGTGAGTGATCCATAAAATGTATTAATTTCCATGATTGTTCAAATGCAGCTGAACAATGCCAATGATGAGGCTTTACGCTTATCGCATATTGCCAAATTAGGTAGATAGTGTCATATCTTCCTTTCCATATCTCACCCTTCTAAAGTCTGATTTACCTTTCAGACATCTTCCACTTTCCAGGTCCCCATCCATGAGTTTATTTCTGCCAATCCAGCTCTGTGTGAACTGATCAACTAAGATGTAAATTAGATAATGAGGGTTAATGATTGGCATTTCTAAGGGTACTCACTTTTTCCTCAAACTGTAATGTGTATAAGAATAAACTTGATTTTGATCACTAGCAACTCTGATTCAATGTGTCAGTGGTGAATGCCAGGAATCTGTATTTCAACAAGCTGCCCAGTAGATTTCTGATGCTGGTGGTCCCTGTGAGAAAAGCCATGCAGACAAACCTCAAGGAATAAAGCTATACTAGTAGCATTGCAGAGAAGTAGGGATGGAGAGGGGACATATTTAAAGGTAGCAGGTTGTCCCTCAAATGGCATAGAATAAGTGGTAGTGTATTCTATATAGATTCTAGAGTCAGACTAACTTGCATCCAAAACTTAGCCTGACTAAATGTTGTGTGACTCTGGGCAAGTTATTCAATCTATTTCAGAATCAATTTCCCAACTGAAAAATGGTGATGATTTCAATACCTGCTCTGTGGTGATCTGAAGATTAAGTGAGATGAAAAGAGATTAGTACAGCTTCATTCAGATGGAAAATGGTCCATAAATGTTAGCTATCATTAGTCTAGGTGCACAGTTTGTTTTCTGACTGTGATTCATAATTTATTTCTTTTGTTTTGGTTTTTAGAAAAGTAGCAGAGTGTGTACTGTTTCTTACATAATACTGCCAGTGATGTCCGGGAAAGCATCTCATAATTAAGTCATTAACTGAATGAAAAAAAGTCTGATTATTTATACCAAAAGAAATAAAGACTCAGTTCACGTCAGTTCAGGTCAAGTTTTGCTGCCCAATGAGTTTTGGCACCGAATTAATGGAAAAAATAGCTTTCACTTTACAGAACTTTTTGCATTCAGAATAGAACATAAGGGATTGTGGATGTTTACCAAACTCTTTTTTTGTTTGTTTGCAAAGGTGTGATTATAATTTTTCCAACTCTGTCCTTGCCTTCAGCCCTTTCCTTCCACCCTCAGAAGTTTCAGGATCTCTACAGAGGTGTCCTGTTTCTTTATAGAATTATGTATTCAAGATGGCAGAGCATTTAATTTTCCTAATCATGTAGCACTGGTGAAATACTTACTGAAACTATAAGCATTTTCCCAAATACAAACCATACAATGACACTGCTGCCAATGGCAACTGCTTAATCTCTCAAAGAAAATCTTTGTCTTATTGAAAATTGCTCTCCTTTTAGAGGTCAATGTCCTTCTATTGGATTATCCCAGCAGATCCTGGGTGGGGCACATCATGCCAGTCTGGAGCAGTTCCTGACTACAGGCTTTGGGAGATAAAGCTGAGAAAAAGCTGGAGCCTCAAATGCCTAGGCTTAAGAGATCAGACTAGTTAGCTTGAACCAGGTCTGGCACAAAACTGCACATGTTTAAGCATTTACTTAATTAGTATGGGTTTTAACTGCAAAAACAAGCAACAAAAATAGGCTTATTAAACTATTGCAGGACATTTTGGGGTTTGTGTTCATTTTGACTCTAAGACAGAATTAACAGTTTTGCTGATATAAAATAAATTTATCCTGGAATCCACTGGGGTTTCGTTTGGAGAAGGGCCTGCAGTACCCTGCTGCTTGTAAGAGAGCTTTGTGACCTTGCACTGCTTCATATTCAAGCTGTTCTGCACAACCCATTAGAGAAGTTTTGTCTTAGGCTCATGCAATTACCCAGATCAGTTTAATTCTTACCCTTGAGAGCCAGACCTCCTAAGGAATGCTATGGCCATGGAAGCTAAACTAAGACAACCCTCAAGATACCATTTGAACTTGTCCAGAGAATTGGATGTGATCCTAGTTCTGCTACCATCTAGGCTGACAACCTTGGACAAGTCACTTCTCTCTCTGGGTCAGTATCCGGATGTGTACAAGAAAGAGACTGTGTTTCTCAAATTTTATCACAAATAAGAAGTTTCAATTCGGGGGTTAGCAGGAGACCCAAGAATCTGAACTTAATGGGCACCTCAAATGATTCTGTGGTAAGAGGTCTTCATATTTTGCTTTGGAAATACTGGGTGACTTACTCAACAGGGCTCCATTTGTCAAAGTTTCTCAAATTTCAGGGTATATCAGAATCCTTAGGGAGTTTTAACATGCAGATTCTTGAGCCTCTCCCTAGACAGTGTGATTCAATGGGCTTGAAATGAGACCAAATAATCTTCATGTTAATTAAAATCTACAGATGATGCTGATGAAGTTCCCTTAATAACACTTTAGAAAAACTCTAGGATGGATAAATTTACCCCTCAGTATCCTTGGGGCATTGGTCCTAGGACCTACAAAGGATATCAACATCTACAGATGCTCAAGTCTCCTATGTAAAAAGGTATAATATTTGCACATAATCTATATTTACATATAGGCTACAGTAGGGTATGCTTACATGTCACTGCATTCGCCTGGAACATGTCAAATTCAAGTTTTGCTTTTTGGAAATTTCTGGGATTAAAAAAATATTTTTGATACACACTTTACACACTTTATCGAATATGTGGTTGCAAAACCTGCAGATATGGAGGGCTGACTGTACCCTCAAAAAGCCCTTTCTGTTTCAACACTATCTACATTTTTAAAATTAGAAAATATTTTGCTCCAAGAGTGGCCCCCAAAGAGTGCAATATGTGAATTGCTTCCTTTCAAGCTTCTGATTAAAGCTACATGCTCACCTCTAAACAGTAGACTAGTGTAGGCCTGGTTCAGACATCTGAAGTATAGCTGGCTTAGGGGCAAGAAAAATGTAGCAATCGAGCTGACCCTGCTCTCAGGGCTATCTGGTGCCTGCTGGGAGTTATGTGATGTTTTTACTTTGCTCTGCTCTGACTGTGAATGAAGTAGAAAAACTACACCCATTTCCCCATGATCGGAGACAGAGCATCCCAGGTTAGGTAAATATAACTATTTATATGACTCAGACCTCATATTTTCCTTTAAGCTTCAAATTTACATCTGGATCAGCTGGACCCACGGCCTAATTGTATATAAAGTTAAAGGTTCCATGAACACTCTCTACAAGTATTCCCTGTAACTCTTTTTTTTTTAAGATTTTTAATTTAGTTTTAGAAAGAGGGGAAGGGAAGGAGAAAGAGAGGGAGAGAAACAGCAATGTATGGTTGCCTCTTACGCCGTTCTCACTGGGGACCTGACCACAACCGAGGCATGTGCCCTAACTGGGAATTAAACTGGTGACCCTTTAGTTCCCAGCCGGCGCTCAATCCATTGAGCTACACCAGCCAGGGCTCCCTGTAACTCTTTCAAGTATCTACACTTGCTTTGGCAACCTTTCTGTTCCATGGGCTTATTTAACATTCTTCCTAAGGACCTGTTTCTCATTCTGCTTTTTCATCTACCCTGTCTCTTTTGCCTTTTGTCTCTGCTGGAAGACACATCACATACCTGGATGATTCTGCTTAGTCACCAGCCAGAATCATGACTGATAACATTGTCCTAGTAGTACATGACACATTCACACCATTATTGTATCTCATTCCAGCAGAGAAAAAGGCCCAGAAGAAATGGTTAAGTTTTAATAGGAAGGAAATGATCTGGATGCTTGATGGAGGGCAAGATGATTATCTTCTAGATTGGCATCATATAGCTAGGGTTGGACAAAGAGCATTACATGGAGCTAATGAAAACCCCAAAGATAGACTCAATTGCCTCATTGCTATATTGTCAACTTAATTCACGGCTACCAACATTATAAATAGGTGGTGAAATTAAGACTACAGTGAAAGTAACCATGTTCTCGAGATTTGCTAACTTCTGAAGATCAAGTACTCTGCTACTAATAGCACACAGGGGATACTATGATATATGGCAACTAACCTTTGTAGCAAGACTGAGTCTAAATCTCATTTCAAACCTGTGAGAGCTGAAGACATGGTGGGGCTCTGACACACTTTAATTCAGAAGTTTTCACTTATATTCAATAAGAATGGAAAAAAACAAATGGTAAGATTTCATTTTCTATGACCAAGTAATATTCCATTGTATATATGAGGTCTGTCCAGAATGTATCCAGCCATACATTATGAAAAATACAGACATTTATTGATGAAGATACAAGAAACATTGCACGTAGGACAATGATGTCTCAGTCCCCTTCAAAGCAGGTACCTTGGGATCTCACACAGTTCTCCCAATCACCATCAGCTGCCCTGTCATATTTTCCTGAATCTCATCAATGGTATGAAATCTCTTCCATTTAAAAGGTGATTTTAGTTTGGGGAAAAGTCAGAAGTTGCAGGGCGCCAAATCTGGGCTGTAGGGGGGCTGAGTCACTTAGATGATTTGATGTTTTGCCAAAAATCTCTGCAGGAGAGGTGATACATGAATGGGCACATCATCGTGATGAAGATGCCAATCACTAGTTGCCCATAGCTGCGGACTTCTGATTTATCCAAGTAGTTTCTGTGGAGGAATGTTCAAGCTTAACAAAAAACTTGATGCAGACTCATTATTCTACTGGCTCAGCCACATGGTACACATGCTCACTCAATAGCATCTACTGCCCCACTGACTAGTACATTGAAGTCATCATTGTCCACGCATGTGCATTCCAGTCCATTCCCTTGTCTGCCAGGTTACATTGATGTCTCACAAAGAATTCTCATTATATTAATAATGGCTGGACTTTTTCTGGACAGGCCTCATAGGTAGCACATAATTTTTATCCAATAGTCTATCAGTGGACACTTAGTTTGCTTCTATATCTTAGCTATTGTAAAAAACGCTGCTGCAATAAACATGCAAATTTGTGTTTTGGATTTCTTCAGATAACTACCTAGAAGTGGGATTGTTAAGTTATATGATAGTTCTATTTCATGGGTATACCTGAGGGTACTATGCTAAGTGAAATAAATCAAACAAACAAATGCCATATGATGCCGTGTATATGTGGAATCTATAGAAAAAAGTAAAGCGAACAAAACAGAAACAAACTCATAGATACAGAGAAAAAACTGATGGTTGCCAGGTGGGAGGGGTATTGAGGGCCTGGGGGTCCCCAAAAGGTGAAGAGGTTAAGATGTATAAGTTGGAAGTTACAACATAGTCACAGAGATATAAAACACAGCATAGGTAATATAGTCAATATTATTGTAATAATGATGTATGGTGTCAGGGGTTACTAGACTTATCAGGGGGATTATTTCATAAGTTATACAAATGTCTAACCACTATGCTGTATACATGAAACTAATATAATATTGAATGCCAACTGTAATAAAAAATAAAACATTTAAAAATGGAAAGACAACTTCTGTTTTCATTCAGTTATACCAGGCATTTTGTGGGCCTTTGGGACAATAATACTTATGATTTCTTGAGTCCTAATTTACACCAGTTTAAATACTCTGGTACCAGCTGCCTAGGGGTATATTTAAAAGGATGCTGGGCCTATGGCTGGCCTCACTGGTATAATGTTGTGAAGGATTGTCAATATCTGACATGGGCTCTGGAGAAATAAATGCAACATAAGCATGCATTTACCAGTTCTCTACCAGACCACATGATCTACACAGCAGTCTTTTGAAGTAGGTATCATGATTTGCATTTTACATGTGAAGAAACCAAGCTCCTACTTTCACTTCCAAACATGTAAATATTCCCATTCCTGCTTTCAATCGCTCTTTCTCCTCAACTAAAAGCCATTTCTCTCTCTTCCTATGTCCAGCACAAAGTCAGCCTCCTTGATGTAGCCTCCTCTGACTCCTCAGACTCTTACTGACCTCTCCACTCCCTGAGCTGTAGAAGGACACATGACTGTATGTTCCCTCCAGGAGGAAGCCTCTTTCCTCAACCCTCATAATACCTTTCACAGTGTAGGTCCTATGGGCTTTATAAAAATATATTTTGATGGGTACACTAAAATGACAAGGACTAAGGGGGAAAAAAACAAACCTATTAGTAGTCTAAGGTTAAACATGTGATCAGAAAAATAAGATTTGTAATCCAGCCATGAAAATCTTATCAAACTGTGAGGAAGCTGAATAAGCAAGCAGGGGGATGGAGTCTCAGTAGAAGTTGCCTAGGCTTGAGGGAAGGGCCAGTAGGCATTGGTATTACCAGTTCTTGTCTTTTTATTCCTCTATGTTCCCTCTTTCCTTAAGGTATGTATGAGAAGGACTCCAAAAATAAATTTATTTATAAAAAGTTGTGTATTTATTCTTACACGTTTAAACTTCTGTCATGTTCAACATACTCTCCATTTGATACAATACACCTATCAGGACATGTTTTCCACTGCTCAAAACAGTTTTTGAACTCATCAGTTTGATGCCCTTTAGAGTTTCTGTTGTTTTTTGTTTGTTTGTTTCACCACTTCCACACTGGCAAATGTTTCTCTTTGAGGACTTTTTTCATTCAGGAAGATAAAAAAAGTCACTTGGGGCAAGATTAGGTGACTAAGGATGGTAGGGTATGGAGGTCATGACGTTTTTGGTCAAAAACTGCTGAATACTCAGTGCAGGGTTGGCAGGTGCACTAAAAAATCACCCATCATGAAACGGGTAAATGCACTGAAAGAGTCAAAAAAATTCACTGAAGCCAAACGCAGCCTCTCACAACACCAGCTGGTACACTGATACAGATGAGTTCCTAGAACAGTCACCTAGTGGGGGAAGCCTGTACTACAAAAAGCCCACCCTCCAGGAGATAATTTCATTTTTGGAGTCCCCCACCTCATATAGTAATCCAAAACAAATGACAAATAATGAGGTCTGATCAAGATTTTTGTACTACTTCTAGGTTCAAGAGAGACATCTGGGAGACTGTTTTCTATAACTGAATATGCTCTTTGCCATGTTTTACAAGAATCATGAGATTATATATTTTAAATTGGGACCAACCCAATAAAGCTGAGCTATCATTATATCCATCTAGTCACCATCTAAACAATATGTGAAGATATTAAAAGAGCGACATAAAAGATGAAAGCTGAAGATGGAGGCTTAGGTAGATACACTGTGCCTCCTTGCACAACCAAAGGAAGAACAACAATTTAAAAAACAAAAAAAAAAAACAACCAGAACTAACAGAAAATCGAACCTTATGGAAGTCTGACAACCAAGGAGTTAAAGAAGATACATTCATCCAGATCAGTAGGCGGGGTAGAGCTGGGCAGCTGGGGCGGAGAGGACTCGAGGCAAGGCAGTGGCTGGTGGACCCAGCCGGGCGGCTCTTGCAGACCTGGCAGTCCCACATTCGCGAGCAGATAAACCGAGAGAAACAGCTGGGAAGAGAGACAGACCGAGCAACCCAGGGTCCCAGCTCATGGAAATGAAGACTCAAACCACCAATTGAAAATACCTGTGGGGGCAGCAGAAAGAGGAACTCCAAGCCTCACAGGAGAGTTTGCTGGAGAGACCCACAAGGTCATAGAACGTGCACAAGCCTGTCTGTGTGGGAATCAGCACCAGAAGGGCCCACTTTGCTTGAGGGTAGTGTGGGGAAGTGAATGAAACCTGGAAGAGAGTGGAGCAATTGCAATTGTCCTCTCTTAGACTCCTATCCCACAGACAGCATCACAATGCAATGAGGTGGGTTACCCCACCCCAGTGAACACTTAAGTCTCTGCCCCTTAAAGTAACAGGTGCACCGAGGAAAAAAATGGCCCAAATGGAAGAACAGATCAAAGCTCCAGAAAAAAATACAACTAAGCAATGAAGAGATAGCCAACCTATCAGATGCACAGTTCAAAACATTGGTAATCAGGATGCTCACAGGATTGCTTGAATTCAGTCATAAATTAGATGAAAAAGCGAAAACTATGCTAAGTGAAATAAAAGAATATGTACAGGGAACCAATAGTGATGGGGAAAAAACTGGGGCTCAAATCAATGGTGTTGACCAGAAAGAAGAAAAAAACATTCAACCAGAAAAGAATGAAGAAACAAGAATTCAAAAAAATGAGAAGAGGCTTAGGAACCTCCAGGACATCTTTAAACATTCCAATATTCAAATTATAGGGATGCCAGAAGGAGAAGAGTAAAAGCAGGGAATTGAAAACTCTGGCAAAAAGACTTCCAGGAAGTCCAGGAAGCTAAGAGAATCCCAAAGAACTTGGACCCAAAGAGGAACACACCAAGGCACATCATAATTACATTGTCCAAGATTAAAAATAAGGAGAGAATCTTAGAAGCAGCAAGAGAAAACGGGACAGTTACCTACAAAGGAGTTCCCATTAGACTGTCAGCCGATTACTCAAAAGAGACCTTACAGGCCAAGAAGGGGCTGGAGAGAAGTATTCCAAGTTATGAAAGGCAAGGACTTGCATCCAAGATTACTCTATCCAGCAAAGCTATCATTTAGAATGGAA
>PVJI01031803.1:0-12845 GCA_004026765.1 Micronycteris hirsuta
TTTTTTTTGCATGAACTTTAATTAGTCTATATTGTAAATGTGTTGTCTTAAATTTACTACATTAATAAACTTAAATTCTTGGTAACTACATTTCAATACAATTTTCTTTCCTTGTAATCTTCCATATTTTGATTTGTGCATTTAAAAGTATTATTCTGAGAAGTGAATCTGCAAGTTTTACCAGACTACTAAAGAAATCCACAACACAGAAATGACCAAGAACCCCTGCTTTAGATAGCCATTCCCCAAATATCATCTAAGTCACGATATTTTAGGAGGGAGATTTTATTATTGGGAATTTAGATCTATAGTATTATTTACAAATAACACTGATAGAAACAAGACATATTGATTATTAATCAGTGTTGTAGGTCCCCCATCTCCATTCCCTAACACAATGCCTTTATATACATGAGCTACTCTATAGCTAGCTGTTGAATGAATGAATGAGGAAGGCAGTACATAGTGCTTTATAAAAATAGTTTTATTTCTGTAAAAGTGCTCATGTCTGGTGTAAACATTTCACACAGTACAGAAACCTGAACAGAAGAAATAAAAATCTCCTGGTGATTTGTACAGGTCTCCCACGTATGTGTAGAAACATGTATGTATACACACAGTTTTATATGAGGGAATCATGCAGTCATGCTTCATTGTAACTTTATAATTTTTTTAAAAGATTTTATTTATTTTTAGAGAGAGGGGGAGGAAGGGAGAAAGAGAGGGAGAGAAACATCAGTGTACAGAAACATCTATCTTATGCTGACCTACAGGTACCGAATACACAACCCAGGCATGTGGGAGATCTTATAGAAGGGGAAGGAGTGAAAGGTGTTCCTGGAAAAGTAAGCAGGGATCAGATCACGTAGGGTTTTATGAGCATGTTTTAAGGAGTCTGAAATTTATTCCAAGATCTGAAGGGAGCCTTTGTGGCTTAAAAGCAGGGATTGTGACAAGATCCTTTTTGTTCACAAGTCACTGTATTTACAGTGGAGGATGGATTGAAGAGGAGAAAGACTGGAGTAGAGTAGAGAGACTCTTGTAAGAGTATTGATGAGATAAGCCGTGGCCACAGAGGCTGTTGAATAGTGACAGAAATACTGAGGACAGGAGGTGGGGGAGATGGCAAGGGAGACAGAGATGTCAGGGCTGCCAGAACGTTCCCCAGACGTGTACTGAGTCGGATCTAAATGCAGTTAACATTATCATTGTTAACACCTCTGACATTATTATTAACATTATTCATTATTATTATATTAATAATGATTATTATAGTCATGACTAACATTACATTAGTTAAACAATTGCATGTTTACATATATATTAGTTAAATAATTACTCAGTTTTTCATTAAAGGAGTGTTTCTCTTTGTGAGTGTGAGGACTTCATTTTAATAAGAAAATATATTGTAAATTTCTTTTTCCACATGATAATTGTATTTTTAGTAGCAGTGGGCTTCTGTAATGTTTCAATGGACTTTTAATTTTATTGCTCACACTATCATGAGCACATATTATTCATGCTGTGTACATTTTTCAGGCATAAATAAAGATCAGAATGACAATACTTGCTGCAGTTAAAAGTGGTGAAAATGACTTTTCAGCCTCCCTGCTCCCCTGCCGAGATCTGTAGTCTGCAAGTTTAGATCTGCTGGTTGAAACAATTCTTTATGAATTTATTGTGAAGTTTTAAGCTTAGAAGTGCAATATTGCCCCTCATATTGAAAAAGTAATGGCAAGACATAGGGTTTTCCTCTTTTTTGAAACACACATGCTATTAAACAGGGGCAAGTGATTAACAATGGATTTAATGCGAACAAGAATTTGTGAAATGTAACAAGTCCAACACTTAAATAGTCTAGGTAAGTTTAAAGATTGTATTTATTTATTTCTAGAGAGAGGGCGAGGAAGGGAGGAAGGCGGGGGGAAAAACATTCATTGGCTGTCTCTCGTATGTGCTCTGAATGGGCACTGAACCCACTACCCAGGCATGTGCCCTGACTGGGAATCCAACCACTGACCTTCTGCTCTGTGGGATGACACCCAACCAACTGAGCCACATCTGTGAGGGAGGGCAATAATAGATACATTTAAGTATGAACAACTTTAGTGACCTTATTTCTTTCTCTTATTTCTGTATTGTTATACAAATAACTCTACAACTATGTCACTAGAGGATGTTTTTGTTTTTTTTCATTTATTTAATATTAAAATAATTGTACTCTGTACTGTATAATGTGAAGAATACTGTGAAAATATTTGTTACTCATCAAAGCATAAGTTATCTGTAATTCATAGAGTCAGCAGTCAGGAACTAAGTGTATGCCTCTTTTCTACTTCTTAAAAATGCAGAGGAATACCTTATAGAATTATATTGTCACTTAATTTCACCTTTCATAGTGGTTGGTGTCTATACAACACATTTCTGTGATATTGTAAAAAACTATTAAAATTTAATTGTAGGTAAATTTTGCATTTAAAAGTTCTTTGTGAAAAATTAATTACTTTTATATTCCTAAAAATTTCCTAAAACAATAAACCATGTTTACTTAGGAAGAATAACTTTTGACATACCATAATATAATAATTACTTTCTCTTGGTATTGAATGGGTTTTTTTATTCAACATTGTTGTAGTTTCTATGGAAGTAAAAAAGAAACATATTTAATCCAACAACATAAAAATCATATGCTACACTGGCACAGTAAAGATAAAAGGAGTTTATTAAGATAAAAAAAGATACAGCTAAGGAGTTGAAGGCCAGTTGGAGAAATACATATATTAGGCACTGGAATGATGTATTATGTTGAATCTTATAGGTAAAATAAATTTCACTATTTATTTATTTAACAGTGATCTATTAAATGTGTACTGTAGTTCAATAATTCTTTTAACTCGGTGTTCTGCATTATATGTTGACTGCATAGAAAGCTATTAAATTCTTTTTTATTCATGATTTATTTAAGGAATCTGTTAACAAAAGAACTGTGTATTTTAATTATACCTCATCTATCTTCTGTCCATAGGATTCTCAGAGGGTTTGTTTATGAGAGTTACATAGGATTAAACTTATATTTACCATATAGTCTTATAAGCTGTGTATTCAGTATCAGTTAGAAATAAATTCTACATGGAAGATACTGTGCTTTTATCCAATTAATAATATCTATTTCATGAATAACTTCCAAGCAATACGGTTTTCAAACCCTGACTGCTGTATACATTTTAAAACTTTTCTTTTATACATGGAGGAATAAAAGAAATGAAACAAGGCCTGCCCTGACCGGTGTGGCTCAGCGGGTGGGCATCTCTCCATGGACTGAAAGGTCACAGGTTAAGTTCCCGGTCAGGACTCAGGGCCGGGTTGCGGGCCTGGTCCTGGGTTGGGGACACGCGAGAGGCAGCCGATTGATGTTTGTCTCACACATGGATGCTTCTCTTCCTCTCTTTGTCCCTCCCTGCCCTTCTCTCTAAAAAATAAATAAATACAAATTAAAGAAAGAAAGAAAGCCTCAAATGCTTGAATATAGGGCTTTAGTGAAAATGGTTATTTATGCAGAAGACATTGACTGATTATCTTCACATAGTCTTAGAATTATAAAACATTTTTTATTGGATAAAACCTGCCACATATACTTTTTTTGTGCTTTTGATGTAAACACAAGATTTAAATTAAATCTAAAATCAGAGGCTCTTGAAATGGTATACTACGGAATTTAAATAATCTCTCCATGATTGTCATTTTACATGGATGGTATAATAAGACACGTAATGACAGATTAAGACCTGCCTAGCAGAGGGAAAACTAAATTACACGACTTTTATTAAGGCATAAATAAACCTATTAACCGTTATCTGGAATACTAATTAGTAGAAAGAGCACTGACAATTTTATTTATCAACATGAAACACAATTATTAATTACAGACCTGATGAATCTGGCAGTAAACAGGCCATGTTGGATATGCTGGGACCTTAAGTCCATTAAGTGAGAGGGATGATTACCAAAATCCTGTGGGGAAATAAGTAATTGTAGTTGTAACATTTTAATTGCCTTTGAATAAGGCAAATTATAGTTTCTTGTCTATGAATATAAATAGTATAACATTGAGATAACAAGCTTCAGTAGCTGGAAATAGAAAATGGATTTATATTATGTTTTAAAACAAAGAAAAGAGTGATGATAAATTTTTAGTATCACAGTGGTCAGTGTGAATGCCATACTGTAAATACATGCAGATTTTCTTTAGATATATTGTTTTGCAAGCTCTTTTCTGCATTTCTTTTTCACAGTAAAAATTAATGTGGGAGGGGACTTTCTGAATGAATCTCTACTGGTGAGTGGAAATTACATAATTGAGAAAATTGTATTGTGATTAGAACTATTGTGAAATGAACAAGATACAATTTACATTTTTCTGTCTTTTTTTCTTTCTTTGAAGATCCAAATTCTAGAATTTGTGGACATTTACTTATAGGTGCAGCCAAGAATTCCTTTGCAAAACTCATGGATAAAATCAGTTTGGCAATGGAGAGTTTGCCTTTGCACGGTAGCAGCAGGAGTATTACGTACGTGGAGAAAGATTCCCTGGTTCAGAGGCTGGCCCGTGGGCTTCATAAAGTGAACACACTGGCCCTGAAATGCGGACTGCAGGGCCATGTGCCCATTTTGGTATGTGCGAAATTGTGTTAAATGGGGACTTTAAATGGACTTGTGAATTTAATTCTGAGTCAGACTTATTTGTAATTTAAATTAGTTGGACACAAATATGTCTAGATTTCCTTTAGATTTCATGTGATCTTTCATATGATTTTTAAAAAAATTCTCACCCAAGGACACTTTTTTTCATTGCTTTCAGAGAGAGAGGAAGGTGGGGAAGAGAGGGGGAATGGGAGAGGGAGGGAGGGAGGGGAGAGAGAGAGAGAGAGAGATTGGTTACCTTCTCGTAAGTGCTCCAACCAGAATTGAACCTACAACCTGGGTATGTGTCTTAACTGGGAATTGGCCCTTTGGTTTATGGATGGTGCTCCAACCAACTGAGCCACTCTGGCCAGGGCTTCTTGTGATCATTTAATACTGTAAATAAAACTACTTCCAAACAGGTTTCCAGTATCAAAATACGAAAGTTCTGGCATGAGTTCTGAGTTGACTGCTCTCTTTAAGTGTGCTGCAGCAGAACTGTGTGAGACACAAACAACGGTCAGTTCTGTTTTCTAGACGTCCAGATTATTTCTGCAGTTGTTCATTTCATACAAGGCAAATTATTGGTCACATAAAAACAAACGTTTGCTGTTGATTTATTAATCAATCTATAGTTACTTCATGTAAAACTGCTCTTGTTTAAAAACAGAAAAGCACAACGTCATTACAGAAGCAAATATTTGGATTTACACAAAGGCTGCATGCTGTGGAAGTGGAGCGCCGCTCTCTGCGCATAGAGGTCACAGAATTAAAACGGAATTTGACTGAAATGAAAAAGGAGCTTGATAAAGCCCAGGGTCTCCAAACGCAATTAAATGAATTTAAGCACTCTGTAAGTATATGTGTTTTAAAGAACTATGGCTTTGGTGAACTTTCCTCTGGTTTTATATATGGATTTTTCTTAAATTTTTTATTATCTTTAAAAAAATTAAGTCCCATTAATATTTCTTTTTCTTCAGAACACTTCCCTTCTAAAGTGCTCCAACCTGTACTAAATACTTCAAAGTTGGTAGGAAACTGCATTTTAAATGTTCTCACCATGAAAAAGCAATGATAATTAGTAACATGATAGAAGTGTTAGCTAATACTACAGTGGTAATCATATCTCAACATATACACTTAACAAATTTACACATTATACACCTTAAACAACAATGTTATGTGTGAATTATATCCCAATTAAAAAAAATTATACCGGATGCTTAAAGGAATACTGATTCTGTATCAGCAGAACTCACAATCCTGTTAAAAATTATACTCTGACTGAAAGTATAGAAAAAGATTGTTAGGATAGCATAACTGCTATAGCAAATAAGCCCCCAAATGTATAATAAATAAACTAAAATATCCCCAAAGGAGGAGCCTGATGTTTGGAGTAGGGGGTGGAATTTTTTCTCTTTTTGTTTTATATTGAATATTTTGAGTAAATTAGGTTATTTAGTATGAAGTCAAGTTGCTTTTCTAGAGAAATGTTCATTTTGTCTATTTTCTGTCAAGGACTTATATGTATTATTTAATAAAGCAGAAGATAGGAGAGAAAAGAAAGGCTATACACCAGATAACATTAGATCAAGATGGAAATATGTAAATATTACAAGCATAACAAGATGCAGATATCTACATGTTCTGTTTGCAGTTGGGTTACTCATCAATCGTTGTTCTTTTTTTTTTTTTTTCTAACTACATGAGTTTTATTCCCTTGCTGCATAAGTTCATGGGAAAGCATTGGATACTGGGTCAGAATTTTTCAGATAGCAAACACATAGGTATGCTGTATGTAACTTTCCCAATCGTTGTTCTTAATATGGATACAGGAATATAGAGTTAAAATACTATTCTGAAACTTCAGAACTGTATACAACTGTTGATAGCAATATGACTATTATTATAAAACTTTTCTTAAGCCTAGTAAAAATCTACTTTGTGTACCCCCTTCTTTGGGAAACCTAAATTTTGCAACTTTAAATTAAGTTTAAATGTATCTTTTGGTTAATTTGTAGTTTGCAGTTTTCACATTTGTTGTAACAGAGACAGCAGCAGATAGTAGTTTAGTTATTAATCCTATGATAATGTACATTGCTAATGTAAAGTATTATTTCAAATAGCTATACCTTCAAAGGGTGAAGAGTTCTTATAAATTCTGCACATCAGATAATCATGAATTACCCTTCTGATTGGTGATAAGTAGTAGTTTTCTTTTTGATGAATGTCTAAAGACCACACAGTTTTTCCCCTCATCATCTTAGTTTTGTTTTTGCTCAGAGAAGAAAAATTTATGAGCTGCTTCCTTTCTGATTATAAAGGTAATATATAATAATAATAAGTAAAAGTATGATAAAGTATAATGGAGAAAGTTCAAATCCCTCTGAACTTAGCACCCAAATCAATGGCTTCTGAAGTGTGGTTGTGTTTTGTCCCCACATTTTCTCTGTGTATATGTGCATAGAGGAATATAGAGTTTAAAAAGTTACTTTTTTATATTTTTAAAGTACTTGTAAACATTTTCCTATGTCACTTATTAATTTTATATAAATTAATATGGGTATATAAAAATTTGACTATCCCCCATTCATAGACATTTAATTTTTTCCCCAAATTTTGTTGCCATTATACTTAAATCATAAAGAGCCGTTGTGTATACGATTAAAAGCCAGTTCCTTTGCAGTTTGTGTCTTTCTCCTTTTGATTTGCTTTCAGTTGTTCATACTAACTATATATGGGATCTCGAGATGGTCTGCCAACATGGGAAGAGATAGCCATTGATGCAATCTGAGGTTTAAAATATAAAGGTTTAGCTAATAGGGTATTTCCTGAAAATTGGAAGATTCTTTATATTTGTTGCTCCTTGGAATATATATGAAGAATTTTAGGTATTCTACACAATATGATTTTCTAGTTCATAGTTAAGTATTAGGAAAACAGGTTAAAATCTTATTTTGATTAGTTTGGAAGAAGTCAGGATTCAATTTCTAGAGAGGTTATAAGAGTTTGAAGTTGCTGGAAGGTGACAGAATCCTCTTGTAAGAGCTTTGGCTTACATCAAAAGTTAAGAATATGTTCCAGGAGATGTTTAGTGTGACTTCCTCCTGCTGAAGTGTAGAAATAGAAATATAATTAATTGAAGTAATAATTGAGGAATTGAGATATGTAATTTTTATATTTTGACATAAGGTATAAAATTGTTGATGTAAGAAACATCCAAACCTATAGAAAATGTTTATGACTTTATTTGGTTATTTTGTACATTTAAATCAAAGGAGGAGACTTACAGGAGGATTATATAAAACCCCTTGACGGTAGTTAACAGGGCAGGAGAAAGCAAACTGGGGAAATCCCTGGGGTTGGATAAGAAGTAAAATGGAGAGACACATGCTTGTTTTACATTGGTGGGCACGGGACAGTTAGTAACCTTTTCAGCACATACAAATGGGATGTGGGGAATAAGAAAACAATGAGTGTGCCCAGTTGGTGTTGCTCAGTGGATTGAGCGCGGGCTGGGAACCAGAGGGTCCTGGTTCAATTCCCAGTCGGGGCACATGCCTGGGTTGCAGGCCAGGTCCCCAGTGAGGGCCATGTGAGAGGCAACCATACATTGCTCTTTCTCCCTCCCTTCTCCTCTCTCTGAAAATAAAAATAAAATAAAATAAAAAAAAAGAAAACAATGAGGGTTTCTGTAGTTTTCTGCCCTGGTACAGGCGGTTGTGCCCTGAGGGTCTGGGGAAGGAGATTAACCTGACATTTCAGAGGTAAGTTACCTTAGATGCAAAAGGACAATAGATGGGCTCAGTTAGGTAAAGACTGACCTTTATCAAGGGTGCCACAGGAGTAGGACACGACTACCTGCCATGACCTGCTTTTAGTTACAAAGTTTTAACGTCAGACCATACTGTGTGGTTACTCATAGTCTCTGAGATTATAAGGCTCCTCATGCAGGCCTCCCCTGCATGGAGTGGTTTAGCATGTGGCCCCTTTTTTTGTCCTCAAGGTTAGTGATGATTTCTAACATTTAATGATATGTCAACCATACAAGGTCTGTCCAGAAAAAGTCCAGCCATTGTTAATATACAAGAACAGTTTACACCACATTGATGTAACCTGGCAGCCAAGGGGAGTGGACTGGAATGTGCATGTGTGAACAATGATGACTGGACTAGTCAGTGGGGGTGGTAGATGCTGTTGAGTGAGCGTGTATCGTGAGTGGCCATCACATTCAAAATGACTAAGTGAGCAAAGCAACAAATCTGCATCAAATTTTGCGTTAAGCTTGAACATTCCTCCACAGAAACTATTCGGGTGATTCAGAAGGCCACAGCTGTGGGCTACTGGTGATTGGCAGCTTTGTCACAACAACATGCCTGCTCATGCATCAGTTTTTTGGCAAAACATCAAATCACCCAGGGTACTCAGCCCCCTAAATCCCAGATTTGGTGCCCATCTACTTCTGGCTTATCCCAAAACTAAAATCACCTTTGAAAGGGAAGAGATTTCAGACCCTTGATGAGATTCAGGAAAATATGATGGGACAGCTAATAGTGATAGGGGGAACCATATGAGGTCCCAAGGTGCCTGCTTTGGTCCTTGCTCCATGTACAATGTTTCTTGTATCTTGTATCTTCGTCAATAAATGTCTCTGGTTTTCATATTATGTGGCTGGGTACCTTCTGGACAGACCTCGTATATCAGGGATTCACCTTGATCATGTGAGGGTATTCATTTATTTCTGTCATATCAATAGTAGTTCAATAGTATTATTACCTTTATTTTACAGATGAGGAACATGGGGCACAGGGTAGCTAAGTGATTTGCCAAACTCACACAGTAAGTGGAAATGACAGGATTTGAAGCTGGCTAGTCAGGCTCCAAAACTTGTATTTTTAACCATTTCACTGTAGTGGTTAATGCTTATATCCAGCTGTATTTATAATAAAGGATTATTTTATTAAAAATGTCATAGATTGCAGGGAAAGATACTATTTTTCTCTTAAAAAAGAGAAGGGGAGTATGCCTGCAACCATTCATCTTTCACTGATTTCAGGCAAACTGTATAGGAGGAAAACATAATAACTTGTTTAGATTGGTCTAAAATTGTAATGTAAAAGGAAACATTCAGCCTGCCAAAAGCTGTTCAGTACTCTCCGTGTTTTGGAATACCATGTTCATCTGCTGACAGTTGTTCTTACACAGCTGAGCTGCCATGATCATATTTTAGTTTATTAGCTCCTTAAAATTGCTTTCACATACCTTCTTTTTCTTATTCTACATTGCTATACTTGTTTTCTTGTTTACTGGCAGAAGAGTGAATGGAATTGAGGCAGTCTCTGGAAGGGATAGTTAATAACCTTTTCAGCACATACAAATGGGATGTGGGGAATAAGAAAACAATGAGTGTGCCCAGTTGGTGTTGCTCAGTGGCAAGAGAGAGGCTAAAATTAGCTAAGTTGTCTGGTAAAGGAGAAATTCTGGAGGAGTGGGAAGAAGTCCTACAAAGTGGCAGGGAATCTTGATTTATAGATGTCAAGTAGATTGGGAAGGGCTGAGTGGTGTGATGGCAACCAGTGACAGTTTAAAACAATGTAACACAAGTCTTAGAAGAAGTACAAAAATGTTGGTTCACAAATCCCAGCTGTGGCTGTAGGAACTAGAGGGATATTAAGAAGTTGAAATGGAACTGGAGTGCCAAGAGGAGCTTTTATAGTTGATGTTTTAGAAGTGAAGGGTTTAATTGTAATGGGATAATGTGGAGAGTGAGGCAGCAGTTAAGAGGGAGTAAAAAGATGTGTTCCTAAAATCTAAACACTGTATAAGCATTACTGAGCAAAAGTGGGGTTCAGCTGCCAGCTGCCACCCACAGGCAATTTCCAGAGGCAAAGATTGGCAGGGAAGGAAAGAAGTCTTTATTATAATGTTGCATAATTTGGGGGGGTGGAGGACTCTCCATCTCCAAGCTCATTTCTTCTGCAAAACACAAACAAAACCAACTGTTCCTAAAGGGACCAAAGTCCAAAACAAGGCCCCAAATTCCCCAGGCGCCATCCTTATCTGACCTGTGGAGCCTGAGGTGGTTAAGCGGGTTGCTGTCCAGCTTCAGGCTCCTTCCTGGGGTCTGCATGTGTTGTTGGTGCCGCCACTTTCCTCGTGGCTTCCAGGGCCAGAAGAGGTCCAGCCCTGGCCAGCACATCTGCCAGGTGGATCCTGGAGGAAGGGGGTGTTTCTCCCTTCCCTCGGTTTAAAATTCCCAGCCCCAATTCTGCACGTTCCAGGAGGGTCTGCGCCCTGCCCAAGCGAATCCCGTCCTTTTCCCAGACAAGTCTGACAGGATAGGGCCTCTCAGCTGCCATGTTGATCTTCTATGGTCACAGGCAGCTATATCCTCTGGTCTCTCCTTTACCCAGGGATGGAAGGGAGAAGGAGGGCTTTTGCCTTAGCCAATCATCTCACTAGCTTTTTGCATGCTTCGTGAAGAATATGCCCTCACACGCTGTGCTACCTTGGTTACTGGGGTACGCGACACTGTGCCTGCTTCTATGCAGTTCCCTCGCTCAGCCTCTCTTGTGCGCTCTCCCCCCGGTACAGGCCAGGTCCCACTGATGTCACACACATCAGCAGCATATTAGATATACCTTTACTAGTTGATATACCTTTACTAGTTAAATGAGGCATCTTTCCTGTGCGCTGTGTGTTCATTCTCATTACTTTGTATTAACTTAGGTTAATGTATAGCCTGTTTTTATGCTATACTTTTGTTTTGAACCTTAATCAGTATTGAGGAATGCATTATCTCCACCTTTGAAAAGGCAAATAATAGTAAAAGACAGTTGCTTCCAGGAGGTAGCAGGCCAGATACCTGGTACCAAAGTAGAACTGAGTGCTCATATATTGTAATATAGAAAGACTCATGTAGCAAGTTTATCTGCAAACTTAGCACCAGCAGCTTTTTCTCTCTGCCTGAATCGCGTGCTGGCTATTACGGGTCCAAGGGTAAACTATAACTAAGAGCATTTCCATTTGTTTCAAATTTAGGAAACTCAGAGGTAAAGTCAACATCCTACTATAATAATTTGTATATCTCAGATGCCTAGAATCAATAGGACTTTTTCCTGTCCCCCCATTAGGTTTTTTATTATTTATTTTTAATTTTCACCTGAGGATGTGTTTATTGATTTTGGAGAGAAAGGAAGAATGGGGGGGCGTGGTGAGAGAGAAGGAGAGGGAGAAGGAGAAACATTGATCAGTTGCCTCCCTTACGTGCTACTATTGGGGGTCAAGCCCACAACCCAGGTACGTGCTCCGACTGGAGATTGAACCTGCAACCCTTTGGTGTAAACAGTACGACGCTCCAACCAACTGAGCCACCCGCCACGGCCCCCTGCTAGACTTTTTAAAATCCAAATCAGTTTCTTTTTTATTTGTGGTTAATTATATTAATTCACTGCAAATTCTTTTTAACAGTGAGAAAGGTATTACTCTTAAATAGATGTGAATGTACTGTGATTATGTGACCTGCACGGTTTCCTTTATTTTTCCACATGTATATCTCAGGTTACCTTTTATGAAACCTTCTGTTCCTTTTACTTCAAGATCAAGATGTCTCTTGTTTGTTGTAATTAATTTTTACTTGTTTAAATGTTTTGAACAGGAGATAATAGTAGTGGTTCTGTCCTGGATTCCATATCCCGGAAGCGATGGCCCTTGCCTAGAATTGTCATTAGTTATTCCAGAGCAGAGTGCACTGCCCTCCAAAGTAGTCATGATGTTATAAAAATCATGTTGTATATTATTGTGCAGATGTTTATATATGAATATTCTTTCATTCCACAAATATCTTTTTTAACTATATTTTATTGATTATGTTGTTACAGTTGTCCCACTTCCCCCACTTCTCGCCCCCCACCCTCTTAGCCCCCCTTTCCCCTCCCTTTAGTTTTGTCCATAGGTCATACACATAAGACCTTCTGCTCCTGCACTTCCTATACTATTCTAACCTCCCCCTATCTGTTGTCTACCTCCCATTTATGCTACTTATTCTGTGCCCCATTCCTACCCTCTCCCCCTGCCACTCCCCTGTTGATATTCCTCCAAACCTCATTATAACTCCCTTTAACATTTCATACAATAAAGGCTGGGTGGTGATGAACTTCTTGAAC
>PVJI01031804.1:0-12803 GCA_004026765.1 Micronycteris hirsuta
TATTCTTAACCTCCCCCTGTCTGTTGTCTACCTACCATTTATGCTACTTATTCTGTGCCCCATTCCCACCCTCTCCCCCTACCACTCCCCTGTTGATATGCCTCCATACCTTATATAACTCCCTTTAACATTTCATACAATAAAGGCTGGGTGGTGATGAACTTCTTGAACTTGACCTTATCTGAGAAGCACTTTATCTGCCCTTCCATTCTAAATGAAAACTTTGCTGGATAGAGTATTCTGGGATGTAGGTCCTTGCCTTTCATGACTTGGAATACTTCACGCCAGCCCCTTCTTGCCTGTAAGGTCTTTTTTGAGAAATCAGCTGACAGTCTTATGGGGATTCCTTTGTAGGTAACTGTCCCCTTTGCTCTTGCTGCTTCTAAGATTCTCTCCTTATTTTTAATCTTGGGTAATGTAATTATGATGTGTCTTGATGTGTTCCTCCTTGGGTCCAACTTCTTTGGGACTCTCTGAGCTTTCTGGACTTCCTGAAAGTCTATTTCCTTCACCAGCTTCGGGAAATTCTCCATCATTATGTGTTCAAATAAGTTTTCAATTCCTTAGATTTCTTCTTCTTCTTCTGGCAGCCCTATGATCCGTATGTTGGGCCATTTACAGATGTCCTGGAGGTTTCTGAGCCCCTCCTCCGTTTTTTGAATTCTTGTTTCTTCATTCTTTTCTGGTTGGATGTTTTTTTCTTTCTGCTGGTCCACTCTGTTGATTTGAGTCCCAGTTTCCTTCTTATCCCTATTGGTTCCCTGCAGCTCTCTCCTCATTTGTTCAAGCAGTTTCGATAATTTTTCATCGAATTCTGTGAGCATCCTGATTACTAGGGTTTTGAACTGTGCATCTCATAGGTTGTTTATCTCTTGGTCAGTTAGTTCTGGAGCTTTGATCTGTTCCTTTCTTTGGGCCATTTTTTTCCCCTCCGTGAGCCTGTTACTGTAAGGAGGGTGGAGCCTTGGGGTTCACCTGGGCAGGGAAACTCACAGTAGTTGTGCTGTGACGTAGCCTGTGGGGGCGGGACCTGAGAGCACAATGGCGCCTGCTCTGCTCTCCGCACCCACACCGCCTCCCGTAAGCAATTTGAGCCCCTCTACGCTGGCTCCAGGGGTTGCTCCGGGGTTGGTGGACGGGCTGCACAGCTCCAATCCCCCGTGGGTCTCCCCAACGAACTCTCCTGTGAGGCCGGGAGTTCCTCCCACCGCCAACTCCACCCCCACAGGTGCTCTCAATCTGTGCCGATGGGTTGTGCCCTGCTTTCTCCCGGTTTGTCTGCATGCGAATGTGTACCTCCCCAGTCCACCAGTCTCAGCCCCACTGGGTCCGGATGAGCCGGGCACTGGCCGCGCTTTGGTCAGGCCCCCCGTCTGGGTGTGCTGCAGCCCTGTGGGAACCGCCCCTCTAACCGCAGTCCTACTGTCTGCTCACCAGCTCGCTGTGGGGTCACTACTGAGTGCTCTCCCTCCGCCCTGCTCCTCCCGGTTCACCAGACTGGATGAATGTATCTTCTTTAATTCATTGGTTGTCGGACTTCCTCTCAATTCGATTTTCTGTCAGATCTGGCTATTTTTGTTTAGATAACTTTCTGTTTTTTTCCTTGTTTGGCTGTGCAAGGAGGCACGGCGTGTTCACCTATGCCGCCATCTTGTCGGAAGTCTTGGGAGTTCAGTTGTTGATAATTGTGAATTTGTTGTCATTTTACTGTTCACTTTGATCTTCTTCTATTTCTTAGATAAGTCCCTTTAACATTTCATATAATAAGGGCTTAGTAATGATGAACTCCTTTAACTTGACCTTATCTGGGAAGCACCTTATCTGCCTTTCCATTCTAAATGCTAGCTTTGCCGGAGAGAGTAATCTTGGATGTCCTTGCCTTTCATGACTTTGAATACTTCTTCCCAGCCCTTTCTTGCCTGCAAGGTTTCTTTTGAAAAATAAGCTGATAGTCTTATGGGAACCCCATTGTAGGTAACTCTCTCCTTTATTCTTGCTGCTTTTAAGATTCTCTCCTTATCTTTCATCTTAGGTAGTGTAAGTATGATGTGCCTTGGTGTGTTCCTCTTTGGGTCCAATTTCTTTGGGACTCTCTGAGCTTCCTGGACGTCCTGGAAGTCTATTTCCTTCACCAGATTGGGGAAGTTTTCCTTCATTATTTGTTCAAATAAGTTTTCAATTTCTTGCTCTTTCTCTTCTCCTTCTGGCACCCCTATGATTCAGATATTGGAATGTCTATAGTTGTACCTGAGGTTCCTATGCCTCTCCTCTTTTTTTTTTTTTTTGAATTATTGTTTCTTCATTCTGTTCTGGTTGGATGTTTATTTTTTCGTTTTGTTCCAGGTTGTTGATTTAAGTCCTTGTTTCCTTTCCTTCACTGTTAGTTCCCGGCATGTTTTGATTTATTTCACTTTGGGTTGCCTTCATTTGTTACTTCATTTTGCAACCAAGCTCAGTCAGTTTTGTGAGCATCCTTATTATCAATGTTTTGAACTCTGCATCAGATAGGTTGGCTATCTCCTTGCCACTTAGCTCTTTTTCTGGAGTTTTGATCTGTTCTTTCATTCGGGCCATATTTCTTTATCTCAGCACACCTGGTATGTTGCAGGGAGACTTGGCCTTAGGTATTCACTCAGGTGAGGTAACCCTCTTTGCTGCATTGTGGTGCTGTTGGTCTGGTGAATGTTTCTTTAACTCCTTGGTTGTCAGAGTTCCATGTAGTTTAATTTTCTGGCACTTGTGGTTGTTTATTGTTTTTAGATTGGTTGTTACCTTCCTCCTGGTTGTGCGAGAAAGTGAAGGGTTTCTATCTATGCCTCCATCTTGGCTGTAACTCCTACCCACCCTTAATTATTAATTATATCTAAGCTTTAAGAAGTATACAGTTATGTTGCTGGGACTTTCATTTTGAGAGTTATATTTGACTTGGGACCTGGAAATTCTCTCTGGATGTAAACTGAGATCCATGTTTAGCACTAGAAAAAATTTTTCAATAATTTCCTTAATAATGGTTTCAAGATTGCCCTCATTTCCTACATCTTTGGCAATACCTGATACACAAATATTTGACTTCTTTGATGTGTTTTGAAGATCCACCACCTTTTCTTGTACTATGAATAGCTGTTTACTTAATTTTTTTTATTTGAGACTGAAGCTCAGTTTAGTCCTCATTTATACTGATTCTTTCGTCCATGATATTTATTTGGTAATTGTATTTTCTCAAGGTTTCTTTCAATCCTGTGATATAATTCATCAGTTTCCCATAGTCCTTGATGAGCTTTTTCCCGTGTGTAACACGGTGCAGCCAAGATGGGAGCGGGGCAAATGAGGATTTGTAGTGGGGTCCAGAACTCAGGGTGACCAGGAAATACTAGAAAAAAAATATAGTATGTCCTCACCCCCACAAGTCTGAGCTGGGGGATGGGACACATGGAACAGGGCCTTTGAAAGTTGTTTTGAATAGCAACAGTTTTGCAGATAACCTTTAGAACAGTCATTTAACATATCTATGACCTTTAACTGGTTTCATAGATATGTTAAATAGCTGTGGCCTTGCTTTGAGTCAGGGGGGTGGGAGTGACTTCAACCCATAATGTAACTGGGAGGCAACTCCCTCTGGGTACAGCACCTGTGTAAAAGCGTGCAGATGATTGGCTCCATGTCATGGGGCCATGCCTTCCCGGGCTTACTATGGCAGCCCAGTAAAGCTGGAAGAATATGGGAATTCTGGCAGGTGTGACTGATTATGGGAGGAGTCAGAAATGGGGCAGCAGAGGAAGATTGGCACTGGGATTTAAACCCAGGTGCAGCAGCCATACTGGCTTTTTGGGACCGTGTGGCTTTGGTGAAAGTTGGGACCATGCAGCTTTAGTGTGCTCCCTTTTTTGCCACATGGCTTAGGAAGCAGAAGAGACTTTGCCTGGAAGAAAAGGGGTGAAAAGATTCTTGTTGGTGGGCCATGAGAAGGTGCCATATAATTTTGGATTAACTGGAGAACGTGGAGGTGACACAACTGATGGTGCCAGAACCAAGGAGCTGCCTAAACCATGGACTTCTACTTATTTTCCTGAGATACAGTAGCCCAGACTGGGCAAAGGTGAGAAGGAAGGACTGTGCGTTTGTGAGTGTTCTAAAGGACTTTGGTATTTTTAATGAAGACATTAAGTCATTATTCTAAGTCTGTATAACTTTTTTTTGTTTGTTTTTAAAGATTTTATTTATTTATCTTCAGACAGAGGAGAAAGGAGGGAGAAAGAGCAATGTATGGTTGCCTCCCACACGGCCCCCACTGGGGACCTGGCCTGCAACCCAGGCATGTGCCCTGAATGGGAATCGAACTGGGACCCTCTGGTTCCCAGCCCGCACTCAATCCACTGAGCTACACCAGCCGGGCCTAAGTCTGTATAAATTTTTAAATAAATAATCCCATTCCTTTTCACCAATCTCTGGCACTGAGAGACATCTTTCCCTGGCGGCGGGCAAGGCGAACCTAGTACGGCGGGGGGGACCCCAGGAGCACAAGGTTGGGTCCATTTGGTAATAGTATATAATTCACACACACACACACCCAGGTCTGTTCTGTAACATGTGTATTTTTCAAAATATCCACATAGTACTGTATCACTTTCAGGGTGGAAAACATCAGCTCCGTCATGTTGGCTCTTTCTCTGGGTTCTGTCTGCTGCTCCTCTAGTTCAGCTAAATCTTTTGAAATCTCTGAGATCACTGGTTTTTCTGCAGCATCACACTACTTATCAGTTGCTCCTAAGCTTGTTTTCATCATTTTGTTATTCTAAGCTTGGGTAGTATTTGTTTTCCTTTCCCCTCCTCTGGTAGCTGAGGCTTCTGTTGGCTTCAAGGTGTTTCCAAAGCTCTGCAGTTTAGTTCTTCACACAGCTGTTCTCTGTCCTTTCCTCTAGAAACTCAAGAGCTGGGGTCTTTTAATAAAAATTCAACATATATGTTAAGATGATATTCTCAGAAACACTATAGGAAATTAAGGCATAATTAACTGATTTACTTTTCTCTTATAGCATTGATCATAAAAACTCCATAGCCCTCCATGTAAAATAAAGAAATATGTAAATACTTAAATAAAAAATAAACACATATATACATACATAGTACACTAAATACCCAAATACATAAATACATACATAAATAGTCAAACACAAAAATAATATAAATCAAGGCATAAATACATAAATATGGAAATAAGTTTGTACATAAAATGAGTTTTGTGTTCAGAATGTTTAGCTGCTTCCTGGCTGAGGATACACAGAATGTTTCTTTTAAAAAAATTTTTTTAAAAGATTTCATTTATTTATTTTTAGAGAGAGGGGAAGGGAGGGAGACAGGGAGAGAAACAGCAATGTATGGTTGCCTCTTACATGGCCCTCACTGGGGACCTGGCCTGCAACCCAGGCATGTGCCCTGACTGGGAATCAAACAGGGACCCTTTGGTTCCCAGCCCGCGCTCAATCCACTGAGCTACACCAGCCAGGGCAGGATACACAGAATGTTTCTGATGAAGAAAATTTGTGCATTGGAATTATAAAGTAGAAACTGAGAAGAGTTCATCTAAATGTTTTGGTGTTTGTGAAAGAGATTTGACTTTGTGTCAGGGGGCTTAAATTTCATCCTGGCAAAACCACTTACTAGCTGTGTAATCGTGTGACATTTGGCAAGATACTAAAAGCTATTCAAGTCTCCATTTCCTCATCAGTCAAATGAGTATTCAATAACTGTGATTTAAATCTGAATATAGAACTCTCTGTTAGCCTCAGCCTAATTATGTTGTAAAAATATCTCTTTACAATGATATCTGTGATTTAGACTGGTGATTGTGGTGGAGCTGGAGACAGGACAGTGATAGGTAGGGGGAAATTTGAATATAACACAAACAGAGACTCTTTTGAGTCCCATGACATCATCTTTTGGAACAACTTAATATATATATTCAACTTTATTATATCCAACATATTGTTGAAAGTGGCCGGGGAGATAGGAAAGTAAACTCTGCCTCCAAGATTATGATCTAGTGGCAGATTTACCCATATTCACAGTTAAGTATAACAGGCAAAAAAATGGTTAGCTTTGAAAGTGAGAGTATCAAACAGAGCATTATAGGAGCATAGAGTAATAAAAAGTTAATTATGATTGGTAATATGTAGGAGGTTCTCTATTCAAGTTCCCTACCTGCAAGCATCCCTATAATTAAGCATGGCAAGGGCGCCTATGAGACTTCCTACTCCAAAAAGTTTGCTTCACCTACCTGATGCCTCCCTGACGTTCCAGCACCTAATTCACATTTGTTTGGAATACAGGGCAAAGATGTGTAAAATATTGCAGCACAAGGTGTGCGGAGAGTGATTGAAAATGAGGCTAGAGACATGGGCAGGAACAAGATCACTAATGCCCATGTCTGTCTCATAGCATTTTTTAGTAAAATCTCTTATTTGTGCAAAATTGAAAGACCAGGTCATAATCTAAGTCCATACAGAAGGCTTCTAACCAAACAGAAAATGACCTGTAGCTCCTAATGCTCCCTGACATTATACCTGACATTTTTTTGTTGTAATTTAATTTTATTACAGCATTATCTTTTTTTCATGTGCTAACATCTCCTAGTGTGTTGCTCACATGATGTGTACATGCCATAGAACGTTATTGCCTAAAGTACCAAGAGAGCATGCAGGGGATGGGGTCTTACCTCCAGATGGTTGTCAGCCTCTGGGCCCAAGACATTATCCCCTTTCTTTCTTCTTCTGATACAAACTCAGGAACAAAATTGATCTGAGGCGCAAGGACTTTAAATCCACAGAAGTGCAATGTACCATGCTGGAAGGGCCACAGAAAGTATTTAAAATCTCCACTGACTACAGTTTTCATGTGCATCTTGGCTGTGCCCCCCGTCGTTATCGAAAGGAGGGCCAATTTATACTTGAGAAAACCGAAGTCATAGAATCCTGGGAGGTCAAAGGCAAACCCCTGGCACAGCACCCTGTCTATCCAGCCCTTCAGGGAACTGGACACAGATCCTTAGGGACATGGCTCAGAGGCCACTTTTTGAGTTGACAGTCCACCTGTCCCTCTAATTCAGGCTTCTAATAGTTCAGGTTTCTGTTTCAAAAGAAAGCAAAAACCAGAGATAAGGTAGTTTGCAATTAGAGTTATACATATTAAAGGCCCACATAGGAAAATGTTGGCCCTTTTCAGAGGCATGGTAATTTTAAATCAGAGTTTGGCTTAGACTCCAATGTGTGCAAGCAGATAACTTTTAATGGGGTTTGGAGAAGGGCAGTTTAGATTGGGAGATGGTGTGTAGAAAATAGAAAACTAAAATTAGGTGCAGTATATTGAAATGCAAAAGTTGATTTCATCTGGTTCTCATCTGAATTCTCAGAAGTACTTAAAACTGCTATAGTAAATTAGCATAGCACTTGATGGATTCATTTAATAAAAATTAGAACAGCTGTTTGTTACCTTTACATTTAAAACAACTAAAAAATAGTCTTAGTGCTCAGAGTGCTTACTATGAGATCTTAGGTGATCAGGGTTTATTCATTTGTGCATTTATTAAAATATTTATTGCACACCTACTTTATATGGGTATATAGGTAAGTAAATTTTCTAATGCTTGAATATAAAAAGATATTTTCTTATAATTTTATTGTTACTAAAAAGACAGTACTGAATTTGCTACAAACTTTGGCAACTGAATTTTTGGATGTCATTTAGTAGTGTCTGGGATTGGTTGGGGTGTGAATGACTCTAAAGAGATTTTTGGATGGTCCTATAAAGTCTCATTTCCATGAATCACCTTATTCAGAATCCAGTGAGCAGATGGGGGAAGAAGGGTAATATTGTAGGATAAAGATTATGGAAAGGCCTTTACATGCTTATAAAGGAGTACAGAAAAAGGTTTGGCCACTTAGCATTAAAGATCTTTTTGATTAACTATGTGACCTTTACCTGCAGAAGATTTTAGTATTTTTAACAAGATCTCCAGAAATTTAGGATGGCATGATCCAATGGGAAAATTTCAATGCCAAGGAAATGTGGACTACAACTGTCATTAAGCACAATGCTGTTAAAGTATATATTAACTAATGGAAATAGTGCTGGACACTAATTAAAGTATCCAAATGACTTGTCATTATTAATAACTCTATTTCAATAAGGAGCACTTGCTGTGGAAGTTTTGTTACTATCCTGGGCACAACATGGCAATATTTTAAAAATATGTACACCATGAAAGAATCCACTTGAAATAGCTGTAAAATGGTGCCAAAAAGTTACCAACTAGAACTTACCACAAATTCAAAATGAAGTGGAAATTTGTTCTTATGACTTCAGGAAGTAGTTTAAATTTTATGTTAAAAATATATATATATGAGACAGATATAATAACATATGGTTCCTTGAATTTCAGATGGTTAACTCCAATCTGATTAATTTTACAAACCTTCATTGATTGCCCACTACAAACAAGGAATCCTCAAATAATTAGTGGAATAAGATGGGTGACAGACAGTAGGAAGGAAAGACAAATGAATGCAAAACCCTCTGCACATATGTTGGTAGCTAAAAGATTAATAAAACACATTCATTGCCCTTCTAGTAAGTAAAAGTCTAGGAGTGAAGCAAAGATATGTAAACAAAAATAAAGGTACAATGTGCTAAAGTTTGATAAGAAAGTGCAGGAAGAATGATCATGGAAGTTTAGTAAAAGGCCATGGTCTCAATATTCTTTCCAGCTGAGTGGATCAGTGAAGGCCTTGTGGATAAGGTCACATTTGAACTGAACTCTGAAATATGATTGGATTAATCTGGCAGCTGTAAATAATAGATGGTTAGTTCTCCACGAGTAGAGAGGGTGACTTAACTCATCCGTGTATCTCCTATGACTAATACAGAAATAACGCTAATAATCACTACTATTTATCACTTGCTTCCTATTTGCCAGGCATCATGTTAAGCATTTTCTATACTTTGTCACATTTACCTTCACAACACTCTTGTGTGGTGCTTATAACAACAGCAGCAGCCACCACAACAGCAGCAACAAAAGCAGCAGTATTTGTAGAATGCTGACTGTGAGGTTCAGAAAGGTTAAAGCTTGCCCAAGATCATACAACTTAGTCCAGGTATAGCTGAAATTAAAATCTAAGTCATCTGATTCCAAAATATGTGTTATCATAGTTGAGTACCTGTTATTTGAAAAGGATTTAGGAATTTTGTAGGTGAATGATGATTGAGGAAAAAAGAGAGACATTGTGAAGACAGAAACCACTGAATCTGTAAATTTAGGGGGAAAGTAAGGGAGACAAAATGGCCATTATTTTTTAAAGCATAAGCTAAACAATGTAATGTTTTCCCCTGTAAAAGATAAGCTACCATGTATTGAATTTTTAAAAATTATTTTTATGAGCCATTTGAAAAATGTTATGATGTATTTTACATATACAGAATGATATCCCATAAAGGTTACGTAGAAAACAGTCAATCCCTGATCAGTGTGACTCAGTTGGTTGAATGTCTTCATGAAAAGCAAAAGGTAGCTAGTTCGATTCTTGGTCAGGGCACATGCCTGGGTTGTGGGTTTGGTCCCTGGTTGGGGAGCATTCGGGAGTCAACCGATTGATGTTTCTCTCTCATTTTGAAGTTTCTCTGCCTCTCTTTCTTCCTCCCTTCCCCTCTCTCTAAAAATAAATAGAAAAATAAATAAGATTTTATAATAAATAAATAAATTATAAATAAATATATTGATAAATAAAATCTTAAAAAACACCTATGGTGGTTAAAAAAAGTGTTTATGCTGGTCATTTTTCATGTGGTGTACAAGTATTGGTAATGCTGTTCTTTTTTCTTCATCCCTGTATTTTCTATTGTGACAACAAATAATTTATGATTAAAAAACCTTTTAAGTGGTTGTATAATGTATAACATTTTAGGGAAGATTTAAAACATAAACACAATTTCTTTTTGTTAGGAAATATACACTTAAACATTTAGGGGTGATGTGGATATTATATTTTCAACTTACTCTTAAATGGTTCAAAAATATATGTATAATTTTATATATGTGTATATATACATATATGGATAGTATTTTTACACTATATACTCATTTATACAGTACTATAAAGAGAGAATATATTGAAAAAGAAGAAACAAATATATTAAAATGTCAAAATTTAAAGAACCTGAGAGAAAGTATTATCTGGTGATTTTTTTTTCATTTTTAAATTTTATTTTAATTTTGTTCAACTACAGTTATTTGCATCCTCTCCCCTCGCCTCCTCCCCTCCCCTCCTGGCCCCCTCCTGCCCCAGCCTCCCTCCTCCCCCTTAGTTCTGTCCATATGTCCTTTACAGTGATTCCTGAAAACCCTTCCCCCATTGTCCCCTTCCCCGTCTCCCCTGTCTATTGTTAGACTGTTCTTAATTTCAGTGTCTCTGGTTATGTTTTGCTTGCTTTCTGCTTTTGTTGGTTATGATCCGGTTAAAGGTGAGATCATATGGTATTTGTCCCTCACTGCCTGGCTTACTTCATTTAGCACAATGCTCTCCAGTTCCATCCATGCTGTTGCAAAGGGTATAAGCTCCTTCTTTCTTTCTGCTGTGTAGAATTGCATTGTGTAAATGTACCATGGTTTCTTGATCCATTCATTTGTAGATGG
Source organism: Micronycteris hirsuta (assembly GCA_004026765.1). Taxonomy (NCBI): domain Eukaryota; kingdom Metazoa; phylum Chordata; class Mammalia; order Chiroptera; family Phyllostomidae; genus Micronycteris; species Micronycteris hirsuta. Next base: position 10,685 of record PVJI01031804.1, read on the forward strand.
GCACCTAGGTTGTTTCTAGCACTTAGCTATTGTGAATTGTGCTGCTATGAACATAGGAGTGCAAAGGTTCGTTTGAATTGGTCTTTCAGGATTCTTAGGGTATAATCCCAGTAGTGGAATTGCTGGGTCAAAAGGCAGTTCCATTTTCAATTTTCTGAGGAAGTTCCATACTGTTTTCCACAATGGCTGCACCAGTCTGCATTCCCACCAACAGTGTAGTAGGGTTCCCTTTTCTCCACATCCTCTCCAACAGTTATCTGTTACTTTGTTGATGGCCATTCTGACTGGTGTGAGGTGGTATCTCATTGTGGTTTTAATTTGCATCATTCTGATGGCTAATGATGTTGAGCATCTTTTCATATGATTCTGGGCCCTCTGTATGACTTTTTTCAAGAAGTGTCTGTTCATGTCGTTTGCCCATTTTTTAAATTGGGTTTTTTATCGTCCTGGAGTGGAGTCGTATGAGTTCTTTATATATTTTGGAGATCAGACCCTTGTCTGAGGTATCATTGGCAAATATGTTTTCCCATACGGTTGGTTCCCTTTTTATTTTCATACTATTTTCTTTAGCCCCACAGAAGCTATTTTTTTTTTTATAAGATCCCATTTGTTTATTCTTTCCTTTATGTCCCTAGCTCTAGGGGATATATCATTGAAGATGTTGCTGTGTGGAATGTCTGAAATTTTCCTTCTGATGTTTTCCTCCAGAACTTTATGGTGTTAAGACTTACATTTAAGTCTTTTATCCACCTTGAATTTATTTTTGTGTATGGTGTAAGTTGGTGCTCGAGTTTCATTTTTTTGCAGGTAGCCATCCAGATTTCCCAACACCATTTGTTGAAGAGGATATTTTTATTCCATTTTATGCTTCTGCCCCCTTTATCGAAGATTAATTGCCTGTAGAGAATTGGGTTTATTTCTGGGCTCTCTATTCTGTTCCATTGGTCTATCTGTCTGTTTTTATGCCAGTACCAGGCTGTTTTGATTACAGTGGCCTTGTAATATAGTTTGATATCAGGAATTGTGATCCCTCCTGCTTTGCTCTTCTTTCTCAAAATTGCAGCTGATATTCGGGGATGTTTATGGTTCCATATACATTTTTGAAGTGTTTGTTCTATATCCATGAAATATGTCATTGGTACTTTCATAGGGATTGCATTGAATCTATATATTGCTTTGGAGAGTATGTACATTTTGATGATGTTGATTCTTCCAATCCATGAGCATGGTATATGTTTCCATTTGTTTGTGTCTTCCATGATTTCTCTCTTCAGTGTTGTGTAGTTTTCTGAGTACAGGTCTTTTACCTCCTTGGTTAGCTTTATTCCCAGGTATTTTATTTTTTTGTTGCTATATCAAATGGAATTTTTTTCCTGCTTTCTGTTTATGCTGTTTCACTGTTGGTAGACAAAAATGCCTTTGATTTCTGGATATTGAATTTATATCCTGCTGTCTTGTCAAATTTGATGATTATATCAAGTAGTTTTTTGGCGGAGTCTATAGGATTTTCTAAATATACTATCATGTCGGCTGCAAACAACGACAGTTTTGTTTCCTCCTTTCCAATTTGGATGCCTTTTATTTCCTTTTCTTGTCTGATTGCTGTGGCCAAAACTTCCAGAACTATGTTGAATAGAAGTGGTGAATAGTGTTGAATAGATAGTGGGCAAACTTGTCTTGTTCCTTATCTCAGTGAGAAAGATTTTAGTTTTTGTCCATTGAGTATAATGTTGGCTGTAGGTTTCTCATAGATGGCCTTTATTATATTGAGGAATGCTGCCTCTATTCCCACTTTGCTAAGTGTTTTTATCATAAATGGATGCTGTACCTTATCGAATAATTTTTCTGCATCTATTGATATGATCATGTGATTTTTGTCTTTGCTTTTATTTATGTGACATATTACGCTTATTGTTTTGTGAATGTTGTACCATCCTTGCATCCCTGGGATGAAACCTACTTGGTCATGGTGAATGATCTTTTTAATGTATTGCTGGATGTGGTTTGCTAATATTTTGTTGAGGATTTTAGCGTCAATGTTCATCAGTGATATTGGCCTGAAGTTTTCTTTCTTTGTTGTGTCTTTTTCTGGTTTTGGGATTAGGATGATGCTGGCATC
>PVJI01031805.1:0-12785 GCA_004026765.1 Micronycteris hirsuta
CCCTAGCACTCCCCCCTCCATGTATTGTTTTAGATAATAGCCATCCCAATGGGCATGAAATGGTATTTCATTGTTGTTTTGATTTGCATTTTCCTAATGACTAGTGATGTTGAGCATTGGCCATTTGTACATGTTCTTTGGAGAAATGTCTTTTCAAGTCCTCTGCTTGTTATTAAATCAGGTTGTTTTTTGTCATTAAGTTGTAGGTGTTTCTTAGGTATCTGTATATCAATTTCTGATCAGACATATGATTTACAAATAATCTCTCATTCTGCAGATTATCTTTTCACTTTCTTGATAGTATGCTTTGCACAAAAGTTGTTAATTTTCATGGAGTTAGGTGTTTCTATTTTTTCTACTATGTCCCTGTGGTTTTGGTTTCATATTTATAAAACCATCACCAAATCCAAGGTCATAAAGCTTTTCCCCTGTTTCCTTCTAAGAGTTCAATAGTTTTATCTCTTTCATTTAGGTCTAATCAACTTATAGTTTATTTTTATATATATGTAAGGTAAGAGTCCAACTGCATTTTGTTGCATGTGGACATCCAGTTTTCCTGGTGCCATTTGTCGAAAATACCATCATTTCCCACATTGAATAGTCTTGGTATGTGTGTCAACAGTCTTTGACCATACACACAAAGATTTGTTTTGGGGGTCTCTATTCTTCTATTGGTCTACTTGTCTGGCCTTATGGCAGTAAAATACTGTTTTGATTAATATAGCTTTTATTACGGCAATAAATTTTGAGTTAGAAATTGTGAGTCCTCCAACTTTGGTCTTTTTCAAGATTTTTTATTTTACCTATTTGAAGCCCCTTGATAATTCAATATAAATTTTAGGATAATTGTTCAATTTCTGAAAAATGTTATTGAGACTGCAGCAGAGAAAGCATTGAATCTGTAGATAACCTTGGTAGTATTGTAAGTTTACCAATATTATCTTCCAACCCACCATTATGTTTCTCCAGTGACATATATGTTTAATTTTTTAACAGTGTATTGGTGTTGTCATTGTTCAAGCTTTTCCCTCCTTGATTAAATTTATTCATAAGGGAGGACTTCTGCCAAGATGGAGGTGTAGGTGGACGCACTGCGCCACCGCTGACAATGAGAGAGATTAAACAACAAGTTCAGTAGCAAAATAAACAACCAGAATGGACAGAATCGAACTGAGGGGAAGTCTGACACCCAAGAAGTTGGAGAGGACATACATCCAGACCGGTAAACAAAACAGAACCAGGCAGAGAAGCGGAGCAAGAGGTAGTTTGCCTGGAGGGACTCACACCAGGCACGCCTAGCCAAAGTGCGACCACAAGCAACAAGTGAAACCCGCAGCCGGCGTAACCAGAGAGGCCAGTGGGAACCAGCAGGGCTGAGACTGGAAGAAAAGGCAGTAAGGAACTAGGGAGAGGAGGGTGATTGGGAGCTGGCAGCGAACAGAGCAGGCACCATTGCTCCCTCTCAGGCCCCGCCCCCAGAGGAAGCATCACAACACAACGACCTAGGTTGCCAAGCACCCGCAAACACCTAAGACTCTGACCCATTAAAGTAACTGGCGCCGAGATAAAAAGAAAAGAAATGACCCAAATGAACGATCAGAACAAATTACAACTAACGGATGAGGACATAGCCAACCTATCAGATGCACAGTTTAAAACACTGGTAATCAGGATGCTCACAAAATTTGAAGAAAGATGGACGCAAATAAATGAACAAATGAAGAATACACTAAAGATAATGAGGGAGGATATACAGGGAACCAATAGGGAAAAGAAGGAAGCTGGGACTCAAACCAATGGGGTGGACCAGAAGGAAGAAACAAGAATTCAAAAAAATGAGGAGGGGCTTAGGAACCTCCAAGGCATTTGTAAATGGCCCAACATTCGGATCATAGGGCTGCCAGAAGGAGAAGAGGAACGCCAAGAAATTGATCGTATATTTGAACAGATAATGAACGAGAATTTCCCAAATCTGGCAAAGGAAATAGACTTCCAGGAAGTCCAAGAAGTTCAGAGAATCCCAAAGAAGCAGGACCCAAGGAGGTACACACCAAGGCACATCATAATAACGTTACCCAAGATTAAAAATAAGGAGAGAATCCTACAAGCAGCAAGAGAAAAGGAGACAGTTACCTACAAAGGAATTCTCATAAGACTGTCAGAGGGTTTCTCGAAGGAGACCTTCCAAGCAAAAAGTGGCTGGAGAGAAGTATTTCAAATCATGAAAAGCAAGGACCTACACCCAAGAATACTCTATTCAGAAAAACTTTCATTGAGAATGGAAGTGCAGATAAAGTGCTTCTCAGATATGGCCAAGTTCAAGGAGTTCATCATCACACAGCCTTTACTATATGAAATGTTAAAGGAATTTATATAAGGACTCATGAGAGAAGGCACTGAGGCCAGATCAGCTATCAGGGAACATGGATCTCACTGGGATAAGAAAAGCAAAACCAGCCAACATAAGGAAGAGTGTTCTTCAGGTCAGTCACAGCCAAGACACTTGTGAGGCAAGCAAGCAAAATATAACCAGAGAAACAAAATATAACCAGAGACATTGAAATTTAGAACAATCTAACAGTAACCAGAGGGGAGGGGGAAGGGGATAACGGGGACAAGGGTTTTCAGGAACTGCTATAAACGACACATGGACAAAACCAAGGGGGAAGTGGAAGCAAGGGAAGGAGGTGGGTTTGCCTGGGGTCATGGGTGGGGGTTGGGGAGTAAATGCAGACAACTGTAATTGAACAATAATAAAATAATTTTTTTAAAGATTTTATTTATTTATTTTTAGAGAGAGGATGAAGGGAGGGAGGAAGAACAATGTATGGTTGCCTCTCACATGGCCCTCACTGGGGACCTGGCCTGCAACCCAGGCATGTGCCCCAACTGGGAATCGAACTGGGACCCTCTGGTTCCCAGCCCATGCTCAATCCACTGAGCTACACCAGCCGGGCACAATAAAATAATTTTTTTAAAAAAAGAATACAGAGGGCTAAAAAAAATTATTCATAAATACTTTGTTCTGTTTGATGCTATTGTAAATGAAATTGTTTTTATTTTTCTTTTGGAAATGTTCATTGTTTGTGTATACAAATGCAACTCATTTTTGCATGTTGATTTTGTATTCTGAAACTTTGCTGATATTTATTAGCACTAATGTTTTTTGGTGGGGGGATGGTGAACCCTTAGAGGTTTTTATCATCCAAGAGATTTTATCATCCAAGAGAGAATGTCATTTTTTCTTTTTTATTGAATTTTTGAGGTAACATCAGTTAATATTGTAAAATTACATAGACTTCAGGAATACAATTCTATAATACATCATCTGTATTTTGTATTGTGTGTTCACCACCCAAAATCAAGTCTCCTTCATTTTCAATTTGGATACATTTTCTTACTTTTGCTTGTCTAATTGTTCCTTGCTAGGGCTTCCAATACTATTTTGAGCAGAATGAACAAAAGCAATATTCTTACATTTTCCTTAACTTAAAAGGGAAAGATTTTAGTCTTTTACCATCAGCATCTTAATAGTACATTTTTCATACATAGCCTTCATCATATTGAGAACTTTTCTCTACTCATAATCTGAGTGTTTTTATCAAGTGAGGGTGCTGGATTTTTATCAAATGTTTTTCTATATCAATAGACATAATGTAGTAGCTTGGCTTCTTTATTCTATTAATAGAAGAGGTTACATTATGTAACTTGTATTTAAATGTTCTTTGCATTGTGGAAATAAATTCCACTTGTTGACAGGGCATAAATATTTTAATATTCTACTAAATTCAGTTTGTAAGTACTTTGTGGAGGATTTTTTTTTCTGTTGTTGTTCAGTTACAGTTGTCTACATTTTTTCCCACCACTCCTCCCCACTCCAAACAAACCCAACTCCCTCCCTTGCTTCCACCCTCACCCTTGGTTTTCTCCATATGTCCTTTATAGTAGTTCCTGAAAACCCATCCCCCCATTGTCCCCTCCCCCATCGCATAGATTGTTCTTAACTATCTGGATTGTTAGATTGTTCTTAATTTCAATGTCTCTGCTTATATTTTGTTTGCTTTTTTCATTTGTTCATGATCTTCCAGTTCAAGGTGAGATCATGTTTGTCCCTCACGGCCTGGCTTATTTGACTTAGCATAATGCTCTCCAGTTCTATCCATGCTGTCACAAAGGGTAGTATCTCCTTCCTTCTCTCTCCTGCGTAGTATTCTGTTGTGTAAATGTATCATACTTTTTTGATCAACTCATTTACTGATGGGCACTTAGGTTGCTTCCAGCACTTGGCTATTGTAAATTTTTCTTCTATGAACATTGGGGTGCATAGGTTCTTTTGGATTGGTGTTTCAGGGCTCATAGGATATAATCCCAGTAGTGGAATTGCTGGATTGAAAGGCAGTTCCATTTTTAGTTTTCTGAGGAAGTTCCATACTGTTTTCCACAGTGGCTTTACCAGTCTGCATTCCCACCAACAGTGCACTAGGGTTCCCTTTTCTCCACATCCTCTCCAACACTTGTTTGTTGATTTGTTTATGATGCCTATTCTGACCAGTGTGAGGTGGTATCTCATTGTGGTTTTAATTTGCATCTGTCTGTTGGCTAGTGATACTGAGCATCTTTTCATATGTCTCTGGGCCCTCTGTATGTCCTTCTTGGAGAAGTGTCTGTTCAGGTCTTTTGCCCATTTTTTAATTCAGTTTTTTGTCTTCCTGAAGTGAAGTCATGTGAGTTCTTTATATATTTTGGAGATCAAATCCTTGTCCGAGGTATCATTGGAAAATATGTTTTCCCATACAGTTGGTTCTCTTTTCATTTTAATGCTGTTTTCTTTAGCCATGCAGAAGCTTTTTATTTCAATGAGGTCCCATTTGTTTACTCTTTCCTTTACGTCCCTTGCTTTAGGGGACATATTGGTGAAAATATTGCTACATAGAATATCTGAGATTTTCCTGACTGTGTTCTGCTTTAGGAGTTTTATGGTGCCATGACTTATATTTAAGTCTTTTATGCACCTTGAATTTGTTATTCTGTATGGTGTAAGTTGGTGATCGAGTTTCATTTTTTTGGCATGTAGCTGTCTGGATCTCCCCACACCATTTGTTAAATAGGCTATTTTTACTCCATTTTATGCTTCTTTCCCCATTATCAAATATTAATTGACCATAGAGACTTGGGTTTATTTCTTGGCTCTCTATTCTGTTCCATTGGTCCATGTTCTTATGCCAGTACCATGCTGTTTTAATTATAGTGGCCTTGTTATACAGTTTGGTATCAGGTATTGTGAGCTCTCCTGCTTTGTTCTTATTTCTCAAAATTACTGCAGCTATTCAGGTCATTCCTGGTTCCATATAAATTTCTGAAATATTTGTTCTGTATCTGAGAAATATGTCATTGGTACTTTAATAGGGATTGTGTTGCATCTATAAATTGCTTTCGGTACTATGGACATTTCGATGATGTTGATTCTCCGATCCATGAACATGGTTCATCCTTCCATTTGCTTGTGTCTTCCTTAATTTCTTTCTTCAGTGTTGTGTAGTTTTCTGAGTACAGGTCTTTTACCTCCTTGGTTAGGTTTATTTCTAGGTACTTTATTTTTCCTATTTCTATATCAAATGAGATTTTTTTTTCCTGATTTCTGTTTTTGATATTTCATTCTTGCTGTACAAAAATGCCTTTGATTTCTGAATATTGACTTTGTATCCTGCTGTTTTTCCCAATTCACTTATTATGTCTAGTAGTTTTTTGGTGGAGTCTATGAGATTTTCTTTGTACACTATCATATCATCTGCAAACAATGACAGTTTTACTTCCTCCTTTCCAATTTGGATGCCTTTCATTTCTTTTTCTTGTCTGATTGCTGTGCCTAGGACTTCCAACACTATGTTGAATAGGAGTGGTGAAAACGGGCATCCGTGTCTTGTTCCTGATCTTAGTGGGAAAGCTCTAAGTTTTTGCCCATTGAGTATGATGTTGGCTGTAACATATGGCCTTTATTATGTTGAGGAATGCTCCCTCTATTTCCACTTTGCTAAGTGTTTGTATCATAAATGGGTGCAGTACTCTATCAAATGTTTTTCAACATCTATTGTGATGATCATGTGCTTTTAGTCTTTTGTTTTGTTTATGTGATGTATTATGTTTCTTGATTTGCAAGTATTGTACCATCCTTGCATCCCTGGTATGAATTCCATTTGATCATGGTGTATGATCTTTTTAATGTATTGCTGGTTGTGGTTTGCCAAGATTTTGTTGAGGATTTTAGTGTCTATGTTCATCAGCAATATTGACCTGAAGTGTTCTCTATCTGTTATGTTTTATCTGGTTTTGGGATTAGGATGATGCTAGCTTCAGAAAAAGAGTTTGGGAGTCTTCCATAATTTTGGATTTTTTGGAAAATCTGTGGAGGATAGGGGTTAGCTCATCCTTAAATGCTTTGCAAAATTCTCCTGTGAAACCATCTGGCCCAGGGCTTTTGTGTGTCAGAAGTTTTTGAGTGTGTTTTTTATTACTGCTTCATTTTCATCAGCTGTTATTGGTCTGTTCAGACTTTCTGCTTCTTCTTCATTGAGTTTTGGAAGATTATATTTTCCTAGAAATTTGTCCATTTCACCTAAATTTTCAAATTTCTTGGCATATAGTTCTTTGTAGTAATTTCTTATAATCCTTCGTATTTCTGTGGTATCAGTTTTAATCTCTCCTCTTTCATTTCTGATTGTGTTTATTTGGGCCTTCTCCCTTTTTTTTGTTGGTGAGCCTGCTTAAAGGCTTGTCGATTTTGTTTATGTTTTCAAAGAAACAGCTCCTGGATTTATTGATCTTTGGAATTGTGCTTTTAGTCTCTATGTCACTTAATTCTGCTCTGATCTTAGTTATTTCCTTCCTTGTACCTGCTCTGGGCCTTGTTTGTTGTTGATCCTCGAGTTCTTGTAGGCATAGTGTTAGGTTGTTTATTTGAAATGTTTCTATCTTTTTTAGGTAGGCCTGTATCACTATGAACTTCCCTCTCAGGACTGACTGCCTTTGCTGTGTCCCATAAGTTTTGGGTTGCTGTGAGTTCATTTTCATTTGTTTCCAGAAACTTTTTGATTTCTTCCTCAATCTCATTCTTGACCCATTTATTGTTTAATAGCATGCTATTCAATCTCCATGCATTTGGATGTTTTGAGTTTTTTCCTTGTGGTTGGTTTCTAGTTTCAGGCCCTTATGGTCAGAGAACATGCTTGATATGATTTCAATTCTCTTGAATTTTTTGAAGCTTGTGTTGTGTCATATCATGTGGTCTATCTTTGAAAATGTTCCATGTGCATTTGAAAAGAATATGCATTTTGCTTCTTTGGGATGAGAGGCTCTATGTATATACCAGTTAAGTCCATTTCATCTAGGGCATTGTTTAATGCCACAATATCTTTGTTGATATTTTCTTTGGAAGATCTATCCATTTTTTACAGTGGGGTGTCAAAATCCCCTACTATGATTGTGTTGCTGTCAATATCTTTCTTGAAGTCCTCCAAGATTTTCTTTATGTATTTGGGTGCTCCTATGTTGGGTGCATATATATTTACAATGTTTATGTCTTCTTGGTGGATTCTTGCCTTGAATATTATGAAATGTCCTTCTGGATCTCTCCTTATGGCCCTTTTTATGAAGCCTATTTTGTCTGATATGAGTATTTCTACCCTGGCTTTTTTTCCTGTCCATTTGATTGTAATATTTAATTCCAGCCCTTCACTTTCAGTCTGTGTAGGTCTTTTATGTGATGTATTATGTGATGTTAAGGTCTGAGGTGGGTCTCTTGCAGCCAGGATATGTGTGGATCATGATTTCTTATGCATTCAGCTATTCCATGACTTTTGATTCAGGCATTTAATCCATTTATGTTTAAGGTTTTTATTGATAGGTACTTAATCATTGCCATTTTTTTATACCTGTGTTCCTCTCTCTGTCACTGTTTTTCTTCCTGTTCTTAAAGCAGACCCTTTAGGATCTCTTGCAGAGCTGCTTTGGAAGAGGTATATTCTTTGAGACTTCTTTTGTCTGGGATTGCTTTAATATTCTTAAGGAGTATTGTAAGGACTTTTCTTGTATTGCTTGGTTTTGGTATCAGGGTAATACAGGCCTCATGGAATGAATTTGGTAGTGTCCTCATATTTAATTTTTTGAAAGTTTAGGAGTATTATTGTTATCATTTTTTTAAAGTTTGGTAGAAAACACCATTGTAGCTTTAATTATTTTTTTATTGTTGATTCAATCTCTTTACTATTTATATGCCCATTTATATTTTAGTTATTTATGATTTAATTTTAAGTTACGTATTCTAAAGATTTGCCCATTTCATCTAGTTTGTCTAATTTGTTGGCATGCAAATGTTCATAGTATTCTTTTATAATCCTATTATCCTTTTATTCCTATAAAATCAGAAATAGTGTCCCACATTTATTTTACTTTAGTCTTCCATTTGGTGTTATATCAGTCACATAATTTGTAAATTTTGTTGATCTTTTCAAAGAAGATCTTTTCAATTTTTTCCTTCATTAGTAATTATTTTTCTCTTTCATATATTATTTAGCTCTGCTTTGATCTGTATTGTTCTGCTAGATTGTTTAATTTTATTGTTTTTCTAGTTTTATAAATGTAAAGTTACATTATTAATTTGAGATTCTGTTGTATATATTTTTTTCTTCCATTGATTCCAGAGAGAGAGGAAGGGAGGGAGAAAGAGCAGGAGAAACACGTTCATGTGAAAGAGAAGCATTGACTGATTGCCTCTTTCGTGTACTACAACTGGGAATCAAACCCACAGTCTAGGCTCGTCACCGGATGGGGAATCAAACCTGTAGCCTTTTGGTTTGCAGGATGATGCCCAAGCAACTGAACCACACCAACCAGGGAAGATTCCTCTTTTTGATGTATTGTTTATTACTATAAACTTTCCTCTTGGTAGTACTTTCATTGCATTCCATGTTTTGTTATGCTGAGTTTTTATTATTATATGTCTCATGGTACTTTCTAATTTCCCTTGTGATTTCTTTTTTGACCCATTGGTTGTTTAAAATTGTATTATTTAATTTTGAATTTTCTAATTTCTTTCTACTACTGATGTCTAATTTCATACTTTTGTAATTGGAAAATTAACTTATATGATTTCCATATTTTAAATTAGTTAAAATTTTTGTGGCCTAACATGATATCCTAGAGAATATTCCATGTGCATTTGAGGAAAATGTGCATTTTATTTCTGTCAGGTGGGCTGTTCTACATCTATCTGTTAGATTACATGGATTGATATTATAGTTCATGTCCTCAATTCCTATCTCTCTATTTCATTATATATTGTTTGGTTGTTCTGTCCATTATTGAAAGTGGGGTATTGACATCTCCAACCTATATTGTATAGCTGTCTATTTCTTTCTTAAATTATGTCCATTTTGCCTCATATGTTTGTGAGATCTAATGTTTGATGTAGGTCTGTTTACAATTGATTTTTATTACTTGATAATTTATGAATATATGATGTCCTTTTTCCTCTTTATAATAGTTTGGCGTAAAGTATATTTCTCTAATATAGTTGCCCCAGCTCTCTTTTTTTTTTTAGATTTTTATTTATTTTTAGAGAGAGGGGAAGGGAGGGAGAAAGAGAGGGAGAGAAACAGCAATGTATGGTTGCCTCTTGCATGGCCCTCACTGGGGATCTGGTCTGCAACCCAGGCATGTGCCCTGACTGGGAATCAAACCGGGACCCTTTGGTTCCCAGTCTGCACTCAATCCACTGAGCTACACCAGCCGGGACTGCCCTAGCTCTCTTTGATTTTTTATTTGCCTGGATTTTCTTTCCATCCTTTCACTACCAATGTGCTTGTGTCCTTACATCAAAAGTAAGTCTCCTCATTGAAATTAAGAACAATCTAACAATACCCAGAGGGGAAGAGGGAGGGGACTATGGAGAGAAGGATTTACAGGAACCACTATAGAGGACACAGGGACAGAACCAAGGGGGAGGATGGAGGCATGGGAGGGGAGAGGATGCAGACAACTGTAATTGAACAACAATAAAGTAATATTTTTAAAAAATAATAATAATAATAAAGTAAGTCTCCTTAGTTTTTATTTTTGTATTTTAGGTTCAGTTTTTGATATGTGTGAGTTTATTGTCATTTTACTCTTCATACTTTTTGATCCTCTTCTTTTTCATAGATAACTCCCTTTAGCATTTCATATAGTAAGGGTTTGTTACTGATGAACTCCTTTAACTTTGCCTTATCTGGGAAGCACTGGAACAACTATAATAGCATCATCAATAAAATATACTTTAAAGAAAATGAGTCTCCTGTAGACAGTATACATTTAGATCTTTTAAAAAATCCATTCTATCAATCTATGCCTTTCTTCTGGATAGTTTAATCTATTTACACTTAAAGTAGTTACTGTGTGGAAGGACTCACTTCTAACATTTTATTTTTGTATGTATTCTAGCTTTTTCCCCTTTACTTTCCCTATTTCTACCTACTTATGCATTAGCTTTATTTTTTAGTAATAAAAGGTTTTGATACCCTTTTAATTTAGTTTGTGTATATTCTATTATAGATACTTTTAAAATGATTACTAGGCATTTACTGTAACATGTCAAAGTTATAACACTCTAATTAGAATTGATACCATTTTAACTTCAATCACATACATGAACTCTTTTTAAGCTGCTTCCAATCTGTTTTGTTATCAGTGTCATAAATTACATGTTTACAAATAAATGCTCAATAACATCGATTTCTACTGACTGTAATGCAGTTTTTAATTCTATAGAAAATAAGAAGTTATGTTACAAACCAATAATTTAATAATTATTGAAGTTAAACAATTATTTAATAATTATTGGGAGTTTTTATGTTTGCTTTTGTATTTATCTTTACCAGACATAATTTTATGTTCATATGGCTTCAAGTTACTGTTTAAGGCCCTTCTGTATTAAGCAAAGGTACTCCCTTTACCATTTCTTGTAGGGCAGGTCCAGTAGAAACAAACTCCCTCAGATTTTGTTTATCTGTGAAAAACCTTAGCTTCTCCGTACTTATAAAGTACAGTTTTTCACAGTATGGTATTCTCACTTGACTACTTTTCTTTCAGCACTTTAAGTATTTCTTTTACTGCCTTCTGACATCCAAGTTCTGTGATTAAAAAAAATAATTTTATTGAGGACTACTTCTTTGTGGCAAGTCTCTTCTCATGCTGGTTTTAATATTTTTTCTTTGTCCTTGTCTTTCAACAGTTTGATTATAATGTGTCTTGGTATGGGTCTCTATTTTATTTCAATTGGATTAGTTGAGGTGCTTAGACTTGTAGATTTTTCACATTTTGGTCTGTTAAGTATCAAATAATTTTTCTGTTTCTTTCATTGTATCCTTTTAGGATTTTCACAATGTGTACGTTGGTCTTCCAAAGGGTGTCACAGGTTCTTTAGATGCTGATCCTTTTTTCTTTATACTGTGCTGTTTCAGCTCCAGGCATTCAGTAATGTCAATTTTTCTATCCTCAAATTTATAGATTCTTCTTTCTTACTGCTCTAATCAGCTACTAAACCACTCTAATTAATTTTTAAATGTATTTATTGCACTTTTTAGCTCTGGAATGTCTGGGTTTTTTTAATAATTTATGCTTCTTTGTACTGTCATTTTGTACCTATATAATTTTCCCAATTTCCAATATTTGTGTGTGCTTATTTTCCCTTTCCTCTATGCAAATTTAAGATAGTTGCTTTGAGTCTTTGTCTAGAAATTCTGATGCCTTGGCTTCCTGGTAGTTAGTTTCTATAAATTTATTTATTTATTTTGAATGAGCAATGTTATCTTATATCTTTGTATGTTTGTGATTTCTTTTGTTGAAAACTTGGGATCTTTACTTTTATAATGTGATAACTAGAAATCAGAACATGACACAGGTTACTAGGATATGTTTACATTTGCTTATTATTTTAGAAGTTTTAGTGGTTCAATTTTTTGAAAATTTTCAAACCACTTTTGCAAAGAATATTTCTCGTCATATGTGATGACTATTGTTTCTTTTCCTTTAGATCATATTCAGTTAATGTTCAACAAGGATTTCCCTGAATACTAGGAGCTGAAACAAACATAAAAACAAAAAAATTAATTACATGGAGCAGCCATTACCTCCAATTTGGCAGAGTGGTTATTGGCTCAGAATTTATTTATCCCTTAGCTAGACTTGCTCAGAGCCAAGGGATCAGCCTAAAGGGAAAACTTAAGGAGTCTCAGGACTTTCTGATCATGCTTCTGCTTGGGCATGTGTGTGGGTTTCTAAGTACACCTTTCTTTACACCTGCTTCTGAACACCCTAATAAATTCCCAATAAGTTAAAAAACATGTACACAATAATTTGTTTGTAAGGCCTACAATGCTCTATCTAGATCAAGGAGAACAGGGAACTGGGCCACACTGGTCAGGACCAAAAATGCCATCATGCAAGAAAAGAAATAGAGGAAGGGAGATTAAAAATGATGCAAAACTTTCCTATAGTTCTGAAGATGGCTATTTCTTAACTGCATTTGCTTTATGTTTTAAACCTTTCATTGTTTTCTAGAGATTTTACAAAGTTGGTGCAGACAGCACTTGGTTACTTCTTTAATGAATGTATCAGTGGGGGAAATGAGAGCTTAGAGTTTCAGAATCTACAATTTTGCTAACATCCTTTATGCTACTACTTTTATTAATTTAATTTTTATACTTATAAGAAATCCTTTTCCATATATTTAAAACAAAACACTATTAGAAGTA
>PVJI01031806.1:0-12796 GCA_004026765.1 Micronycteris hirsuta
TATGGTAAAACTGGTTTTGCTATAAGTCATTTCACTTAAAAGTTGCAACTTCCAAAAACTTATCTATGATGTTCAGTACGTACTTACTGCGTTCTACTTTTAGAAAACAACTTCTGGGTTCCTACTGGGCTTTGGTAGACTGAATGCCCAATCATGCATGGGGCATCAGGTGATTCTGTAGCCTAAAACTTCTCATCGGGAACTCCACAGTGAACAGTTAAGGTTGGGCATGAGCAATAGCTACCAATCTACTATCAAATAAATACGGCACATAAGAGACTGAGTTTACACCTGGCCCCTGGTAACCAGCATTCTATTCTCGGTTCCTACGTATTCCACTTTGTAAGATTCTCTGTATAGGTGAGATCACGGTGTTTTTTGTTTGTTTGTTTGTTTGTTTGGTTTTTTTTTCCTGTGTCTGTCTTGTTTTACTGAGCATAAAGTCCCCCAGGTTTATCCATGTTGTTGCAAATGACAGGATCTCCTTCTTTCTTAAAAGTGGATTTCATTTCATATTTTATATATATGACAATGTCTTTATCCATTCATCCAGAGAAAGACACAATGCTATTTCCATATCTCGGCTACTGTAAACATGGGAGTTCAGATATCTCCTTGAAGTACTACTTTCATTTCCTTTGGGTATATACCCAGAAGAGGGACTTTTGGATTGTGTGGTAGCTCCATTTTGTTCTGTTTTGTTTTTTGAGGGAACTCCATACTGTTTTCCACAATGGCTGTGCTAATTTACATTCTCATCAGCAGTGTACAAGATTTGCCTTTTCTCTACATTCTCGTTGACACTTGTCTTTTCTTCTTTATTTTTTTGGAATAGCCATCCTAACAGTTATAAGATGATATCTCATTATGGTTATAATGTGCACTTTCCTAATGATTAGTGACGTTGAGCATCTTTTCATATATTTGCTGGTCATTTGTATGTCATCTTTGGAAAATATCCATTCAAGATCTTTGCCCATTTAAAAAAATCAGGTTATATGTTCATTTGTTTTTGTTTGCTTGTTTTTTTCTTTTTGTTATTGAATTATAAGTCCCTTATATATTTAGGATATTAGCCTCATATTGGATATATTATTTGAGCAATTTTCTTTCATTCCATAGGTACACTTTTCATTTTGTTTATTGTTTCCTTTCTTGTGTAGATTTTGTTTAATTTGATATAGTCCTACTTTTCTATTTTTGCCTTTGGCGTCTTATTCATAAAATTATTGCCAAGGTCAATGTCAAGATACTTTCTCCCTATGTTTGATTCTAGGAGTTTTATGAATTCAAATCTTATGTTCAGGTATTTAATAGTTTTGAGTTAATTTTTGTGTATAGTGTAAGGTAAAACTGTCTTCTTTGCTTTGCCAAAATTTCTTTTGAGTTGCTTATATTTTTCTTATTGATCTATAAAATTTTTTACATATTCTAGATCAGCAATTCCAAACCTATTTTTTATGTCATGGCACACATAAACTAATTATTAAAATTCTGCAGCACACCAAAATATATATGTTTTGCCAATCTGACAAAAATAGGTATAATTTTGATTCATTCACACTAGACAACTATTATTATGATGACTGTTTTGATATATATTTTTTTAATTTGACAACCAAGGAAAAAAGAAGTCAGTGTCCCTGACTAAATAGTCAGGCATTGCATGTTTTAAGACTTCTGGGGGCATGCAAATTAAAACTTGCAGTTCTAGATAATAAGCTCTTTGCATAAATTTTGTGATAAATATTTTCTCCTTGTTCGTGGCTTCTGATTTCACTTTTTAAATTATTCCTTTTGATGAATAGAAACAGTCAATCCAATGTGGTCAAGTATTTCAATCTTTTCATTAATAGTTTGTGATTTACTTGATTTACTTAAGATCAGCTTATCAACCTTGGCCACACCTGCCGGTATCTCACCAGGGTATTTTCAGCTTGTCAGACCCAGCTTAGATTTTCTACCCACCAGCCTACACACAGAGTTACCTTTTAAAGGCTTTGAGCGTGTGAGTCCTGGCCTGCAGTTTCCTAAGCACCAGTTTTGGCCTACTGACTGTGGAGTACCTCTGGTAGACCATATCTGACCCATTTCTCCTCAATTCTGTGAGCTACAACCAAACCTTCTCTTATCAGATCTGAATTCCAACATTTGGTGAGATCCTTTGCTAACTTTTTCTTTCCTTGAATGTTTTCCCTCAGACATAGAATATTCATTAGATTTTTTATTATCTTATTTTAGTTAATCATGTATTATAATTAAGTTATTAATATTTAAGTCTCATTCAAATTAGTGTGTGATTTTATTCTCCTACTTGGAGCCTGATTGATGCATACTATTCTCTATAATCTTTAGTGTTCACTGAAACCAGTAACAATGATCTTCATCTATTTCAAAATTTTTTTTCACATTCATTTATTGTTGTTCGAGTACAGTTGTCTCCATTTCTCCCCCACCATACCCTCCACCTTAGCCACTCCCACTTCCCATGGTATCTTTGTATTGTCCCTTATCATTTTGTATTCTTAAATTATTTCTGATTATTCTTAGCATGCATTTGCATATTTGTATACAATTGTATAATTATGTTATAGTTCACCAAATTTATCCTGTATAGAGCGGTATGCTGACTGTAAGAGAGATTTGACCTCTACTGAAAATAAGATTTTTATATAACCTCATTTATATAATAATTTGTTGCACAATTTATTCCCATTTTACCTTGTATAAGCCTGCAATATTTGTTTCTTCTTGCACATAATTTTCCCAGCGGGAAGGAAGAAGACACACACCAGGTCAACTCCTTGGGCGATTATGTACTTTATAGACAGGAACATGTGTTTCTCTTTGTGCAAAGGGTAAATTATGCAAATTAAGAAATGTCATCTTTAGTCTATATTTAAAAGTGAAGTTACATGAATCCTACCACTATTTCTAAAAAAAATTCATCATTTTTTCCTAAACATTCAATACACTTTTAATTTATATTAATTGATCCAAACTGCTCCATATCACTCTTCTGAGTTTTGTTACAGCTTTTGGAACCTCTGACCTTTCTTTCCCCAACTCAGTCAGTCACTCAATTCTGCTGAGCATCTTCTGACAATTCTCAACTTTCTTAATGATGATAGTTTTTTGTAACATTAAACTGTGTTTAGCTTTAAAAATTGTTTCTGATCCTTCCCTCCTTCTTATTTTACTTAAGATCCATTGTAATGCTTAGAAATACTACATATTTATAAACCATTAATTATGATTTTCCTTTGAAGGTATATTTCTATTGAATATTATTAACTGCAACTCATGAACATATTGAGATCACACTATTTTTTATAAATATATTACAATCAGTTAATGCTAATTTTTCTAACTGAGAACCTGACATGAAAAACTAATTTTTTTTAAGATTTTATTTATTTATTTTTAGAGAGAGGGGAAGGAGAAAGAGAGGGAGAGAAACAGCAGTATGTGGTTACCTTTTACATGGCCCTCACTGGGGACCCGGCCTGCAACCCAGGCATGTGCCCCAACTGGGAATCGAACCCAGACCGCTTGGTTCCCAGCCTGCACTCAATCCACTAAGCCACATCAGCCGGGTCAAAAACTAAATTTAATATTATTATTGTTATTAATATTATTTTGGTTCGGATTATCTCCTAAATGAAAAATAAACCAATTTCTCTAAAGAAGTTGTAAGTGGTATAGATATAATAACAAGATATGGCACCACCTTCAGATTTATGTTTGAAAGGCAGATAAAAGACCACCTATAAACAAATATTATTGATAGATATTAAATACAAGTAATATAGGAGAAGAGCCTTAGACCATAACTGGCATTGCACCCTTCTTCTGTGTTGAATATTATCCATGCTTTACACACATATTTTCCAGTGCCTTTTTGTGCTCGCCATTGCTGTTGAGTAATCAAAGGTTTATCCTGAGAACACCTTGCTCAGCTACATCTCAAATCTTCTGTTGTGCCCTGGCTGGTGTAGCTCAGTGGATTGAGCGCGGGCTGGGAACCAAAGGGTCCTGGTTCGATTCCCAGTCAGGGCATATGCCTAGGTTGCAAGCCAGGTCCCCATGAGGGCCATGTGAGAGGCAACCATACATTGCTGTTTCTCTCCCTCCCTTCCCCTCTCTCTAAAAATAAATAAAAATAAAATCTTAAAAAAAAAATCTTCTGTTGTGTCACTCCAACATTTTCTCCCTGTGTTATGTGGCTATCTATAGGAACCTGCTCAACCACCTGGCACACGTCTTATGGAGATAGAGTTGATTTTCAGCTGGCTGAAAAAAGCTTTATCACTATCTTTGACAATACCTTGATGTCTGTATTTTGACTCTTGGCTAAGACAGGACAAGACCTGTGGAATGTAGTTTAAAATGGAAACCTTCTAAGCAACCCCTAAATCGGTTCGTTACTAATAGTTTGCCACTGACCTAATCCATTAAGTCAGCTTTTCTTGATTAATTTGACAGGGGGATAATTAAAACCCTCACTAGGAAGTTCTGCTTTGAGTTCTCTCAAAGCCAATATTCCTTGTGCAGAGGTCAATGATTTTATCTGTAAAGAGAGCTCGGCCTGTGAGTGTGAATACAGGCCTCTGGGGCACTTGTGACTAGAAGGTCTTTGGAACCTGACAAGTGCTTGAACTTTTGTTTCTTTGCTGGACCACATCACTTGCCTTTAAGTACAAGCTTGATGAGAGAAAACTCTGCAGGGTCTGTTGAACCCATGCAAATATCTAACAAGAGTGTATCTTTGCATGCATAAATGTAAAAATGGGAAGGATGTAAAAACTCTGGGCCAACATTTGACTAATGAGGAGCAGCAGCAAATAGATACCATTTCTCTCATTTGTGTCTCAGATGGACCTTCTGAAGTTGGAGGTTCCTTAGGCTATCCCCAGCAACGCGGATCCCCATTTTGCCACAGAAGTCACTAATTCAATATTCATCTTTAGATTGACTTTTCTTTTGTCCTTGTTTCATTCTTCACAGTCTCCCTGCTCCTGGTCTCCGGGATCAGTTCCACAGAATGAATTACTTGCTAGCAAACCCTGTACTCAGATTCTAACTTCTGGTATAAACTCAAGCTAAAACATTCTAATACATTAACTTTGCTATTTTTTTCTATTCTTTATATTTATGGCATAATAGTCTTACTCCCAAATGCTAAGTATTTGTGAAATTTTGAAACAAAACCTATGCTTTTGCAGCATGCAAAAATTATTGAGCTCCCATATAAAGTAAAATTGTGTCTGTTACTCCCATAGGAATAATTCTAAGATTAAGTAAATCATCTTTTCTTTTTAAACTTCACTGTTGATTCTCTATGCAACTGCAATGTTACGTGGAAGAACTGATTTGTAGTTACTACCCAAGAAATTTCCTGAAATTTAGAAAGGGCTGAGTCCTGAGAATGAAAAACACAACTAAATGTTGAGCAGAACTCATTTTAAAGATTTATATTGATGCACATTGATTTAAAACAGAGGTTTGTAAGGAAAGGAATCATGAATTGACAGAAGACTGAATATTAACAATAGAGGGCAGACTTCAGTGAGTAATAGCCTGAAAATTCTAAGGGGGAATGAAATTAGACCTTTATGTCCAACAAATTAATCAACCTAACATGATTAAAAATTGAAAACACATGTAGCTTTCTAGAAATTTTAATATGATTAGGTCTGTTAAATAAAAATCTGAAGCATGGACTATTTGGGCGAAAGTTACAAATATTGTACTTCAAAGAGAAAAAAACTGAATTCAAACTGTGTAGTAAAATACAATGAAAAAGTTAATCAATAGAACATTTTGGACCGGTCAGAAATATAATTTTGATTGGGTAATAACAGTAACTTTTGGTACATTTGAATGCATTATAATTAAAATTCTAGACAAAATACATTGGAATTTAGGAGTAGGGTTTTCAAATGAAAGTGAAAAGCTATTGGCAACTTGTCTTACTTTAGATTAAAGATAAGAAAATTTCATACTTGGTTAAAAAGATGTATGTTACAAATTTTTTTAAGGCTAATGAGTAAAATAACATTAACTATAAATTGTAAAACATTTAAATCTGACTGGGAATAAAAAGTGGCTCTACAGGAAAAGGACGATGTTCATAACATAGCATTAAGCTAAGGCTCAGAAAATGTATACGACACTATTTCTAGTGGGATATAAATTGGAGCAGTTACTTTGAGTAATTGAAAATGCTATAATAGACACGTAAATGCCTATCCCTCTGACTCAGTGATTCCTAAATATATGTCAGAGAAACTCTTGTTCACAAGCACAAAAGAGCATCCACAGGAAGAGCCTAGCAGTGATTTTTATAATTCAGTCTGATCTAATCAATCTGAAATTCCATCCAAAGGAAATAGATAAGTGAATTGTTAGCACACACACACCAACACACACACACACAAAATGGGAAATTTTGTACAGTGATTTAATTTGCCTTTTATTTATCTTTCTCACTCTGCTTATATAAATAATGGATATACATTTTATATATATGCAGAATCTATCATAGCAGTTTTCTGTTATAGCACCTTATGCTGAATTTGAAAAAATATCTTAAGTATTAATTTATGTAGTTTAAGAAAACATTGAACTTTTTATAAATGATATGAAGAAATAGATATTAGGAACTACCTCTGCCAGCTATGAGAGAGCAGCTGGAGTAAAACCAATTCTCTGCCCTGAAGCCCCTACTATTTATGAGGCAACTGGAGGACAGCAGGCAGCAGAGAGCATGGATTCCTGAGTAAGGGAAAGACAAAATGACAGTCCCCAAATCTGTTCTAGAGGTATTTTTGCAAAGCTTAGGTGATAATAGCATATTAGGCTATCACTACAGTAAAATAACTTCTGAGTCTATTTTCAGTCCAATTGAGATTTACAAAAGAATTGGAACTTTAGTTGAACTTCTAAACATTAATGCATTCAAAGCACACCATATTGAACTTTGCATCTAATTTTAAAATGAGTCTTGTAGGATTGATGTTTATTGTTAAAATACTGCATGTCCTGAATAAACATGAAAAAATATCAAGGATTATTGAAAAATAATGTTACTCTTTTTTCTAACAGAAAAAATATATATAATCAAAATAAAGTGTAGTGGATATTATAGTAGCATTTTATTAATTTTTCATTGTTGTTCAGATACAGTTGTCCCCATTTTTCCCCTACCACTCCCCCCTGCCCTGCCCACTGCCCCTCTACCACATTCAGTCCTCCTCCACCCATGATGGACATTTACTGGTGGGCACTTAGGTTGCTTCCAGCACTTGGCTATTGTAAATAACACTGCTATGGACATTGGGGTGCACAGGTTCTTTTGAATTAGTGTTTCAAGTTTCTTTGGGTATAATCTCAGCAGTGGAATCATCAAGTCAAAATACTGTTCTATTTTTAGTTTTTTGAGGAAATTCCACACTGTTTTCCACAGTGGCTGCACTAGTCTGCATTCCCACCAACAGTGCACTAGGGTTCCCTTTTCTCCACAGCCTCAACAGCACTTGTTTGTTGATTTGTGGTGTGAAGTGATATCTCATTGTGGTTTTAGTTTGCATCTCTCTGATGGCTAGTGATGTTGAGCATCCTTTCATATGTCTATGGGTCTTCCATATGTCCTCCTTGGAGTATTTTTAAGGGTAGCAGGAACATGAAAGCTAAGATTTTCCTGTTTCAACTCCAAACTTGTGTCTTAGACTAGACACACACACACACACACACACACACACACAGAAAAGAAAAACAACAACAACCAAAAAAATAGCAAACCAGAGAGGCAGAGAGGGAGAAAGAGAGAGGGTGAGGGAGAGACAGAGAAAGAAAGAGAGAGAGAGGATTTACTCGATATTATCTAGATAGCAGAGACAAGGGGAATGGAAAGCAAGGGGATAAAGGTCTGTGACTAGTGAAGCCTTGTCACCACCCCACCCCCATCTTTATTTTTGTTTCTTTTTTTGCCTCTTGATTTATGTCTACAAAGGTGTTAGCAGTATCCACATTCTCTGGAAATCTTTCATTACATTTCTCATCAAATCATCATTATTTTATATCAAATTAAAATTCTGTTTAGTCTAGAGAGAGTATTTGAATAAACTATAAACTCAAGTTCTCCCCATTGGTTTCTTGCACTCCATTCCGTATTCTCTCCTCTGTGGTGAAGCGCAAACCTCACCTCTTCCCCTGCTCCTTGAAAACCTTCCACTTCTTCCTATCACCTACACATGAAATGAAAACCTCTGGCCACATCATTCAAATCTCTTCACTGTCTGGCTCTTTCTTTCTTTTTTTTTTTTTTTGTCAATCTTGATGTTTCTAATGTACCCCAACTATGCCAACTATGTTCCTTTGTGTCTTTCTGCCAGTTAGTAGAAGAAAACTGCAGCACATATCATGGGGTATGTGTATGTGTATGTATGTATGTATGTACACACACCTTTACAAATTTTACTTACCATGTGCTCTGAGGAGCTTAAGGTAGTGATATCTGAACACTGTCCAGAAGTGGCAAAATATAGGGGAATATGAATATTTGTTGAAAGATTATCTTTAAATCATTATGGGGGCCTTCCAGTCCCCATATTCACAGTTATGAAAAACACATTTCTCATCACTTTCTACAGATCTTTTCCATAATATAATGCCAGATCCCTTTCAAATCAGCATCTTAGAAGCTGGTAAAACTTTCATAGGAATCAACAGGACTTATTCTAGAACAGCCATAAAATATGTAAGCTTTTTGACTGGATAACATGCCTATTCGAATTCATTATAATACTTTCACTTCCTAAGTATATAAAGTATATACTTCTTAAAGTATACTTAAGTAAATATACTTTATATACTTCTTAAGTTATGTAAAGTAGACTAAAATTAAAACTAAAAAAATAGGCTTCTTCTTAAGCCCAAATGTTAGTAGAATTCCCTTTACAAAGATGTATAGCAAAATTGTATGTGTAAATGTTATGTTAGTACATCCAAAATTTAGAATCAAGCCAAAAAAAATGTTTCACAGTGTAGGTTAAACAGAAATATATATAATAATTCTAAGGAATATTATGGTTTACTTTTTCTGTATTTTTGAAGCAATCAAAATCATTAAAGAAGTTTGCCAAAATATGATAAATGAACAACACAGAGATAATTACTATAATGCAAAATACATATGTAGTCTGTACTAAAATGTAATGTTATACAGCCTATGTTATAGTCTAAAATATAGTCAATATTTATATGCACATATAAGTATATAATTTGTACATACAGACTATATATGCACTGTGTAATATGTAGGCATATATAAATATAATATATGTACATATTTGTACTATATAGCATAGATATATACACATGTGTACATATAGACTATGTGTACTGCATGACATATACATATATAATTATACATGCATGCATTAAAGATTATATATATAATCTATTGTATTCATTGTTTTGTAAACTTTATTCCACGCATTAGAGGTAGTTATTTTATTTTATTAGACACATGTTTATTGAATAACTATGTATTCCAGGCAAATTGTTAGATCTTTTAAATATTCACTCATTAATTTAATAATTAATTAATTAACTTTTCAAAAATGTCTCATACCAACCGTATTGTATGCATTGGGGATACAGCATTAGATATCAGAAGCAAGTCTCTGTCATGAATGTGTTCTAGCACAGACTATGGGTCAGCAAACTCTTTCTGTATAGGGCCAGAAGGTAAATATTTTAAGGTTTGTGGGCCATTTGGTCTCTGTTCCAACTTTCAGCTCTGATGCTGTAGCATGATAGCAGCCAAAAATTTAAAAATACTATATTAATGAAGAATATGGTTGTGTTCCAATAAAACTTTATTTATAGAAACAAACAGAGGGCTGATTTTGGTCCACATATACATGTTCTTTGGTTTATGGTTCCACACAAAATCTGTGTTCAACGCCGACAACTCATAGGAAACTTTATGTACTCTCATGTTGTCTTCAACTTCTGTATTCAATGAGGGTTGCTTCCTTGTCTTGCCAGTTGAAATAATATTAAAATGAAAAACACATTATTTTTATTAAACAAATTTAAACAGAGCAAGCAGATCCCCCATTAACTTGGAGGAAAGCTAATTGCTGTCCAATTATTTAACTTACATTTTAGAACATCCATAGTGAAGCTAGCAAAGATTATTGTTAGAATTTTTTTGCCAATTTATAAATGATTTTCAAGAAAGACATAAAATGAATCTGATAAAGTAGGTTCCCATTGATCCATTGATACTTTGATGTCTGGATTCATCTTAAGAGTTAAAGAATCATTAAAAAAGACTCAGAATGTTGCTAAAATCTCTAATTTGCATCACAGCACACAACGGCCATGATTGTTAAGCCAACTGACATCCCTTATGATTGCTCCTTGTCAGAAGGGGTAAATACCATTGACTGGGGAGTGGGGCTGCATAAATTAAACTTAGTGCTAGAATTACTTGTCTCTTAGGCAGAATTCATCAAAACCAAGAGTGAGGTTCAAAATGACCCATAATAAAAGTACGAAAAGAGGTGATTTGTAAAGCTGAACTTAATGGAACTGAACTCACAGAGAAAATAACCACATAGTGAATTAGTTCAAATACAAGTAGTAGCACGACCAGCATGTATGCTACTCTGAAGAGCAAAACAAAAACAAATTTCAATATTTTCAGATTATAGTAAATTATAAAACTTAATCTTAAAAATGTAACATTTTTCTAATTAAAATATTTTGTTATAAAATTAACAAATGCACATATTAAAAACTTAAAAAGAAAAAGAAAAATCCTCTGATTTTTGAATCTAGCCCAGATTCCAGAGAGCAGTCACAGTTTTTTGTGCAATTACATAAATGATGGATTGGTAGTTTGAAAGGCATGTGCATTTATATTTTGGATTGCTAGGCAAAGATTTTATATGATTTACACCTTTCATTAGAGGAGTTACCAGGCAGTGAAAATTATAGGAAGTGAAGGGTGAAGCAGTAGTTTCTTCATCTTCAAGTCTTGCTCTGCTCCTCTCCACAACACGTTGGTACTCAAAAGGTCTCAAAAATCACTGTATGATTTGTGCCTCTGTCTCTTTTTATTGCACAAGTTGTGAAACCATAGAGATGACTTTGTCTAGAATTTGCTCCCAGGATGGCCTAGGGTTTGCTTAATTTCTTCTGGTATTTTTCTTTCACTACTCCACCTTGCGCATTACACCTTATATATTTATTGGATTGTCACAAGTGCACTCAGTAAACAATTTCACTCATAAATATCTCCGTATTTAGTCATGTATCAGTTTCTCAAATCATGGTGATTCATGTATTGGTTTTTATAAATATTATTTCATTTCACTTTTTTATTGGAGTCAGTTTTCCAAAATTTAAGTGTATGCATACACTTTAATTATGTAACATTTAGTTTTGCACAAGCACTTAATGAATTCACAAATAAAGGAAGGCTAGCATTTCATGTTGCTATTTATAAAGTTATTAAAATATGACAGATAAACAGAAAATGCCTTACAGATATCATCACTTTTAATAATTGAGGGGTTGCTTCAATTATGCCATAAAGTATAGAAATATTGTAAGTTAACTTTAAAAGATAGTAATACTGGAAATGGCTTTAAAACTGCTTTGAATTATTTTTTAATTAAAAAAAATTCTGTGTCCAGGTTCACCCTTTGTAAACCTATCTACTTCTTACTCTTAAGGTCCTTAAAAAGACTATTATGAATGATGGAACAGAAACGTAGTATCTGATATTTTGTGCTGGAAAAGATGAACAGCACGTGATCATGGTTAAGAAAAAGCTTTGTGTCAGTATCAAACAGTTACATGATTACTGAGGGGTAGCTGTCCCTGGAAATAGAAATCTATAAGGAGACTGCCATAAAAGTAGCAATTTCAGATTCACTAGTGTTTAAAATTAAATTTTAGTAATGCATTGTGGTTATAACTTCTTAAGAAAGTAAGAAAATTAGAGTTTCTTACTTTCACTTAGCATTTTCACTATTTTTCTTCATGTCTCTTCATACTGAAATGTGGTTAAGATTATCAAGGATATTGTTATAAGGCTGTATGAACAAAACATTCTAAATTTTTGAATTATAAAACAGTGGTTAGTCACTTATTTATTAACACAGTAATTTTTTAATCCACTGAAAGATGATACATTTTAGGTTAGGTAAACCTGTAACTAGAAAACAACCGGCATTCGGGCTGCCTGTCACTACCAAACCCTATAAGCAATGACAGCGATTGAAACTTTTTGGCGCTTTATTCAGATGGATGGCGATCTGAAAAGATGGTGGGTTTATACCCTAACAGACCATCTTCCCTTCTCTGTATCCAGGCCAGCGTTTTTATACCAGGGGGTAAACAAGGTGTGGTGTGAGGGCTTTGAAGTTCAGGGGATTAGGTGAGCCAGGCTGCAACATTCCTGTCTTGGGCAGTTAGCTGTTCCCAGGGGCGGGTGGTAGTCTGTCTCTCCCTGGAACACAAAGGCCCCAATACCTCCAGTTGTCCCCAGGCAGTGCCCCAGGAGGTCAGCTGTTTTCCCAGGAGCCAGGATGGGCCTTATCTGTAGTTTCTGAAACAAAGGCTTTAACATATACATTACTTGCTAGGATTATAACTTTTTACCTTAAACTGAAATTTTCCAACTCTTGAGTCCCCTATCAAACCAATTTGACCAATAGCTTTTTCTTCACTCTTCTGGAATATAATTAGCTGAAGGCAAGACCTGATTAGCGAC
>PVJI01031807.1:0-12796 GCA_004026765.1 Micronycteris hirsuta
TCCCCTTCCAGGACAGAACTCTCTGGGCCCTCCCCAGCCCACCACATGTGCTCAGGAAACTTTTTTCTACCTGAAATTTCTCACTGCAAATTTATCTCCAAACCATGTCAAAAAATTTGAGATGTAACTTTCGCCACTGATTCCTCCCCCCTCACAAGAGCTGTTTCCTGTTCCCTTTCACTGTGGTCACATTCTGGTCCCTCTTGCCTTTGGGGCTGATGACACTCTGCTCTTTCTTCAGCCTCATCCAACAGTTTGGGGGTCCTCCTGGGGCTCCCCTCATTTCTCACACACACTGATGTCACACCTGCCCTGCCCTTCCCCAGGAGGCAGGGCCATGTGCGTTCAGGGACCCACCCCCCACCCCTGCTGAGCACCGTCCCAGGCTCACGATATTGTCGGAAGAGGTTACATTTAAACTTGCCAAGCATACGTTTGCAAGCCATTTTTTGCTCAGTATTCTAAATCGTGATCCATTTTTCAGCAAGGAAAAGCTCACTCGGTGTTTTTAACGGCTATATAATATTCCGTCCCACCCCACCCCACACACGTTTACAGAGCATCTGCCGAGTGCAGCACCGTGCCAGGCATGGGAAGATGAAGAGACGTCCCGCCCTCTGGCACCAAGACCAGCGCAGGTCCCGGGGGTCATGAGATGCCAGTCGACACATGTGCTAATCCATCCCTTTGACAAAGGAGGAGACAGCGTCACCAGGGGAGCCCTGTCCGGTCGCCAGAATCCAGGCCCAAAGCTCAGGTCACTTCCTAGCACCCTCCCCTCTCCACTGACAATGAAAGGGTGTGCTGCTTTATTAGACTTCCGCAGAGTTCTAAATCAAACCAAAGCATTCCGAGTTTTAAAGTCTAATCAGCTGAAAAATAAGGACATTAAATATGGTTAAATAGGATTGTATTTGAGGGTACAGACCGTTCTTCCATTGCCTGCTTTGATTAAAGAAAAGCTATCTGGGCTGCGAGGGAGAGAAGTTAAATGCGACGAGAAACAAAAAGCCTTCGAGTTTGCTGTCATTCCACTTTTTGCAAGAAGGGAGCATTGTTTAAGATGCGGCGTCACCACATCAGGGCCGCATGAGTTAGCTTCTACACTTCATATCCCCCTGCCCTCCTTAATTGCAAACAATAAGGGAGATGAGGAAGAAGGAGAAGTTACGCCTAGGATTCTTTAGGGAACAGAGGAAAAGCTGCCTTTTTAATGGAACATAGACCAGGAGCTCTGATTCCTAAGCTGAAATTTAATTGGTGCCATATTGAAGTTTAAACAGTAATAACGATGTTTTTGTCTTTCAGATATGAAGGGGAAATTATTCATAAACATAAACTCTTTTAGCTGCTACCCCGGTCTATCTCTTTCCTGAGATGATGATGATGATGGCCACTCTGTTCGTTTCCCACACTGGACCCCCGCCCTGCAGAGCTTTGCGCGTGATGGTAAAGTTCAGGGCACTTCTCACAGTGGCTGGGACGTTCAGTGGATCAAAATGGACCGGGACACAGCTTCTCTCCAGCAATGCTAAATGTCATATCCTTGAGAGATGAGATAAATGGGAGACACAGAGAGAGGGCAGGCGGAGAGACTGAGCAGGGCCTGCCTGGGTAACAGCTCACTTGTCTCCACCTTCTAATTGAAGACTTGGCTGAGACTCAAACCATGGTGCCGACCCACATCCCCACCAGAGGCAAAAATGATCAATCGCAAATTAGCCTCACATTAGTGAAAGCTGAGGCTGTCGTGAAAGGAAGAGGGGAGCTATAAAAATGGCTTCTGTCAAAACCGCTCAAAGACCTACAGGTTGTAGAGCCCTAGTGGTGACCGCTGTCTCATAAGCGACTACGGAAATGAGAATCCAGATGTTTGCAAAACGCGAACACTGAACTCCAACCCCAAGTGGACGTGCACTTGGCCTTGGCTAGTTACTTGGCAACACAAGTCAGAACTGACTTCGTTTCCCCCAGAGTGTGACAATGGGGACTTAAATCAGGGGCTTTTGCAGGACCCACTTCGCTCCTAGAAATGTCAGGATATAAGGCTGTGATTCAGCAGGTAAAAGTACAAGGTGCCGGTGAGTCTGTTTTGGTATAAGTACGCCCCGCGCAATATTGGAGACATACGCTAAAACATTATTGGTTGTGTACCTGAAGTTCGAACTTTACTGTGTCCTGTATTTCACGTGGCAGCCCTGGGCAGGAGTCAAGCTGGGCGTCAGCCCTCGCCCTGCCTTCCCTGAATTTGCCCCCCAACGTCCCCATAGCTTGGCCCAGAAGGCCTCAGGAGACTCGGGCTGGCTGGGGTCTCAGGCAGGAGGGGGCTGTCAGTATGAGTGGGAGGGACAAGGAGAAGACCTTCCCAGGAGCGCAGTCTGCAGTTCTAATGCAGAACCCTCCAGAGAGCTCTCCCGCCCATGCCTGATGCAGAAAAGAGGCAGAGGGTCCTTGGGGGTCCCCTGTTTGGAGTCATGTGACAGGTGTTCTGTTCTCGGTCCAGGGCTTTGCGGCAGCTCCAAAGAGACTGAGCTTTTGTATCCCTTCCTCATTATTAGGCACCTGCCACCAGGTAACAGTGTTTGCAAAGGCAAGAGAGCATCAGACTTACATGTACATAAACACCACCAGGGAGAAATGCTAATAATCCAGAGACCTGGACTCCATCTGTCAAAATTGCTGATTCAGGAGTCTCAGGTGCACCTGGTAATCTGCGTTTTAACAAACGCCCCTCCTTGTGCGCGCGCACACCCCCAAGAGGGCCCAGACATAGGTGGATCCTCCAAGAAACAGTGACCTGGGTTTTAGGCTCTCCCCAAACACCAGAAGAGACAGGCATCATTTTAAAAGTACAATATGATGAAAACCATTTTCTCAATGTTAATATCATTCATTAACTTGGCATTTTGCAATTTGATTAAGGCTAATTTCTATTTTAATAACATAATGTAAAAATCAACGTGAAGAGTAATCCTTCTACAAATGGATCGTTCTTAGGGAAATCAATTTTCTTGTCTCAGCCTATAGGTTTGCTTCTTAAACTTAATCTAATTTCCCCCAAGATGAGCACCAAGTTACATTATTCATTAGTGGACATTTTTGGTCCTGTCCAAATACCATGGAGACATCTGGTCATGGACCTCACCCCATGGGCCACTCCCAGCCAGGCTACTGAAGCATCGGCCACCCAGCCATGTCACAATAAAAACGTAGTATTTTTATGTATTCCCCCTGTAAACCAAAAATGTAAGTAAACACAATGGGGTGTTCACGCCTCAGGACATTGAACAGCCCGCAGGTCCGGCAGGATCCCAGATAGTTTCCTTATCGGCACATAAGTTAGTTTTGTGCTTGCAAGACGAATGCAATCATAGAATGTTAGGATTATAATGGAAAATTAAAAGATGAAGATAATAACAGAATTTTAGAGTTATAGAGGGAAAAAGAAAGCTGGTACCCTGGCTGGTGTAGCTCAGTGGATTGAGCGCGGGCTGGGAACCAAAGGGTCCCGGCTCGATTCCCAGTCAGGGCACATGCCTGGGTTGCGGGCCAGGTCCCCCGTGAGGGCCATGTGAGGAGCAACCATACATTGCTGTTTCTCTCCCTCTCTGTCTCCCTCCCTTCCCCTCTCTCTAAAGATAAATAAAAAAAAATCAGTTCTTAAAAAAAAAAAAAAAGAAAGCTGGTGACTTACAAAAATGTAAGTTTTATCTGAAATGGCATTTTCCTCAACTTGTTTCAAAGTAAATAGATAAGAAAATAGTATTCTTATATATAATATGTAATACTAAAAACGTATTATCAAATTCATCCACAATATTATTAAACATACTGTTGTTGATTGTGAATAAAACAAGATACACCATTGAGTCAACGTCAGAAAAAGGCAACATTTCCCCCACAAACTTTTTAAAATAGGACACCAAGGGAAACATTAATCTCTCAAGGTATAGAAAAAATAAGTTCAAGGTACATAGGAAGTTCTTTGTCTATTTTAATACAACACAGAGATAATAATATTAACCTTCACCTAAAGAAAAGACATTGGAAATTGGAATGTGTGGTGCTATGGATGGAATGCATCCCCCTCAAAACACATGTTGAGGTCCTAACCCCTGGTACCCGTGACGGTGACCTTCTTTGGAGAGAGGGTCTTCGCCCGTAGAATCACATTAAAACGAGGCCATCAGGGCGGGCCACTCCAGCACGGTGGTGTCCCTATGGAAGAGAGGAGTGTGCAGGCACACTCACAGACAGGAGGGTACATTGGAGACGCAGCGGGGAGCCGGCCGCGTGAACCCACCCGTGGGCTGCCTGCAGCTCCCGGACCCTGGAAAAGGCTGGAAGACACCTCCCCTGGACCCTTTGGAGGCAGCGCGGCCCTGCCTCAACTGTATCAGACCTCCAGCCTCCGGAACTGCGACAGAACACTCTTCTGTTGTTGTAAGTCACCCAGTTCTTGGTCCCTCGTTAGCACAGCCCTGGGACACTAATAATGTGAGTTTTACTTCAAGCTCACTGAAAGTTGCGTTTTCTTTTGGAAAATCAATAAACTGAGACACTAAAAATGTTCAACCCTGGACAGTGTTGCTCGGTGGGTTGGAGCATCATCCCATAAACCAAAAGGTTGTGGGTTCGATCCCCAGTCAGAGCAGAGGCCCAGGTTGTGGGTTCAGTCCCTGGTCAGGATGTGTACAAGAGGCGACTGGTCAATGTTTCTCTCCCTCCCCTTCTCCTTCCCTTTCCCTCTCTCTGAAATCAATAAGCACGTCCTCAGGTGAGGACTTTCAACGATGTTCTATAGAACTAGAGTAAGACACCCCAAACCTGCTAGGAAACGGTGCCTCCCTGGCAGTCCTGCGGACTCTCTCCTCGGGCCTCTACTCCCTGTTCTGGTCGGTGCCTCTGCACCCCACAGAGGCCGCTGCTGCACCTTTGTCGCCTGTGTCTGTTCTCCGAGTGCCCCTCCATCTCCCTCTCCTTGCTAGGGACCTGTCCATTCTAATGTCCCCTCCCCCACCATGCGCAGAGGTATCCCCCATCCTCTCTCCAAAGACCCCCCACTGTGTTCTCTCCCTCAGAGCTTTCTGCTGCTCTTCCCCACCAGCTCCACCGAACCCCTTCCTGTTGCGGATTTTGTCCCGCAAAATCCATGGCGGGGGACCGCACCGATCGCGTGAATCGAACTCATCCAGAGACATGCTTGGAGAATAGAGTCCGGCTGCCATGGGCCTTTCGAAGATGGAGCGAAAGACCCGTGGCAACAACCGGAACTCTTTCTCCAAGCGTGTCTCTGGATGAGATTGATTCACGTGTCAGGGTACGGTCCCCCACGGATTTTGCTGGGACGAAATCCCAATGTCACCTTCCTGCCAGCCAGTTCTCAGAACAGCCAGACCTTTTATTTCTACAGACACTTCACCTGTTTGTCAAAAAGCCACCCTAGTGACTGCTCCGCAGGGCTGTTGTGCCGAAGGGGGCCAGCACACAGTAGGTGCTCAGTACAGGAGGCCAGAGCTTCCCCGCATCCCATGGGGACGTGGCTCTGGGACTGGAAGCCAGAGGGAGGGTGCTGGCCTCCTCGTTCTGCAGCGCCAGAGACACCAGAAAAGCCTTGCACTGCCGGATGGCCTTTTATTGTCGCTCAGGCGCCTCGAACGCAGGACCAAACGGCCCACGTCCCCTGAAGGCAAAGACCCCGTTCAGATGCGTTCAAAGTGCTCTTGTTGAAGGTAAACTTCCAGGGGCACCGCCCTGGGCACTGGGCGAGAGAGGGTGGAGGCCAGGCCCCCGGCCCAGGGACGTTCAGCACCCAACAGCAGATGCACACGAGCATCTTAAGGAAACATGAGTCTTTCAAACAGCGTGGTGCACGTACACAGTGGGCACTACTCAACCATGGAAAGAAGCAAATCTCACCATTTGTGACGGCACAGGTAGGCCTAGCAGGCCCCGTGCTCAGTGAGACAGGTCAGTCAGAGAAAGACAAACACCACCGGTCGCCCTGATACGTGGGGTCCAAAGAGCCAAATAAATGGACACATGAAGCAGAAGCAGACACGTGGGTGCAGAGAGCGGGCAGAGGGCCGGAGGGGCGGGGCGGGCTGAGAGGCCGGGAGAAAGGTGCAGGGACTGAGAAGCGCAGACGGGCGGCTGCAGAGCAGCCGTGGGGTGCAGATGCGGCACAGGGAATGCAGCCGATACTGTGGCGATCGCCGTGTTCGGGGCCGGGTGGGCACTAGAGACGCCGGGGGCCCGCTCTGTGAAGTACGTGATTTCCTCACCTCCACACTGCCCATGTGACTGATACCGAATAATGCTGATTGATTAATTGGAAAACAAGTAAATAAATAAAAATAAAGCACATTAATAAAAAAGAATGACATCATGAGGATTCACTTGAACAACCATTTCAGGCTTCCTGGAGGAGGTGCCTGGGCTAAATCTCACACACACTCGCACACACATACTCACACTCTCACACATATACATACCTGTGCGCACACACACATACACACTCACACATATACATATACACACTCACACACTCATACTCTCACATATATACATACCTGTGCACACACTCACATACTGACACATACTGACACACTCATACATATATACTCACACCCACACACATTCACAGACAAAAGAAAGAGAGAACTGGACATGATGCCTATCTAGTGGCTTTTCAAATGCTGTAGTCAGTGTCCCCCGCCCCCAGCTAAAGGGGCTCTTTCACAAACATACAGACGGCATTTAGACAATCAAACTGATGGGACTAGAGAGCCACGTCACTGTGCCAGCCAGGCCCCCGTGAAAGTGCAGACCCATGGCCTGCCGTCCTGTCCTGTCTCCCTCCTGCCTCTCTCCGTAGTCATGCCTCGGGCCCATGTTAGAGCACAGGGAAGCCTTGGCTCGCAGGCGTCCTGCGTGACAACGGCACTCATTGTATTTACTTAAGGCACGGCTTGCCCGGATGGTCTCCAGAGAGGAGATAATGTGTCTTCTATTCCTGGGAGGCCAGGCACCCTCGGCAGTGCCTTCGTCCCCACACCGCTGCCATGGAGCTGAGGCTAAAAGTCCTTTCTCAGACATGAGGAATCAGAAATATCTACAGGGGGGCATAATATTAATGTCGCTGTTCAAATAATAACCAATAGCTCTTTCAAACAAGTGTATCAAATTGGCATCTTGAGCCACAAGTCAACTGGCTTCCTTCATCAACGGTCGGGAGGGTGGGCAGCGGGAGGAGGCTGCACCCTCCCTTTGTTCAAGGTGGTCTTTGGGGTGATGAGCCTGGGAAACCAGGCATCTGGCGTCCCCTGGGGTTTGGTTGCTTACATAAATCATATGGCCATGCAGAAAAAGCTCAAACACGAAAAAAGAGCAGCAAGAACTCACTTTGGGTAATTGGATCTTAAACTCCTTCAGCAAATACTCATTGCCCACGAATGGTATGCTGGGAGCTATCTCGGCTGCAGAGGCAGAAAAAGACTGAAGCGCCTCTCCCTAGTCTGTCCAGTGTGATGAAGAAACAAGCAAGTAACTCTAAGATACAAAGAGCTGAAATAAAATTAGTGGGAAGGCAGAGGGCCATAAAAATGTCAATGTGACAAAGATGAGGGTGTGAAGAGCGAGCCGTCTGCTGGGGGTAAGATTTGGGTTGACTTTTGAAGCTTAGAGAAGTGTTTGCAAAGTGAAGGAGAAGAGGAAGTAGAGGAGAACCTTCCATGGAAGGAAAAGAGGGAACATTGCACAGCCTGAGGCGGAAGAGCCGTCTATAACGGAGAAAGGACAGTCGGAGCAGCCAGAGTGGATTTGGAAAGGCAGGCGGGGTTGGGGGCGGGGGTGGTGAGCTGGGAAGGCCTCCCTTAGCCCTGCTAAAGGAATAGGACTTCCTCTTGGACACCCGGATTGCCAGTTTCGTAAGACATCACTGGGTATTACAAACGTAAACTTTGAAAACACCGTGGGACTTCTCGGAGCCTTTAGTGCTTGAATAGGCATTGGAACTCCTGAGAGGGCACACGAAAGATGCACCACATCTCAAATATTTTAATCATAATGTCTGTTCCTTTTTTTTTTAGAGCTACCCGTGGGATTGGCGTTCCAAAGAATATACACTGGGCAATGCTTGCAAAGCAGCCCAGCGGTGTGGAGTGCGTTTGAGTAGAACTATATAACACAGGTCAATTTTAGGATAGAAGTCTAACCCTGGCAGGAAGAAAAATACGGACATGGGGGTGGGGGAAGACAAGGGTTTGTGACCAGTTGCACATAAGGAGTAAGGGTCAATGACAACGTGTGGTGCTGGCTTTGCCACTGAGAAGATGCTACAGTCAACTGTGATAAAGGATCCGGGCGGGCCAGTGCAGAGGGGATCGAGGGTGAGACGGCAGTTTGGGGCATACTGAAGTCCTTGCTGATGTTCCTCAGAAGACAAGCTGCAGCATTATTTTAAACTCATTTTCTCCTGAAAAGTCGAGAGGAAGGCTCAGTTATTAATGGAATGCTATGAAATGCATTTTAATTATTGCCAAGACTTGAGTCTTTTAGTGAAATACATATTTATAAACCTCTGTGGAGCACAGATCATTTACCTAATAGAGCAAGACTGCTCCAAAGTCACCATCCTAATCTATCAGGTAAATATCCACTTATAATTGGTTATTTAATCCTTGCTCTTTTCCCAATAGGTCGGAATGGCCCGTAAGACGGCTTCATTCCTTAGTGGAAGCCTGTTATCATCCATCATAATGTCAATAGATGTATATACATTAAAGAAATTACGAGTTACTGCCTCGGACAAGAGCTAACATTGAGACTGAGAGAAATGCAAAACATAATGAAGCGGCCGCTGCGGGTGAGCCAGGGAGGATTTTTCATTTTAATAACCAAACGCCCGCGCAGAAGGGGGAAGGCAGGAAGGCGGCAGAGGGCGGGACCGCGTCTGACCTGGTCCGACCCCCGTGACTGGCCCCTGGCCAGAGCCTCCGCCCTTCAACCAAGACAAAGGCCCGTATTCTGCACCGAGACCCCTCACCCTGTACCACTGAACACACGCACACATGCACGCACACACTTCCCTTCAGCGTGTGCCTCAGGCACCTCGGAAGCAGACCACTGACTTCAGTTCAGCATCTATGATGTGCCACATGCTTCTGCTTACTGCATCTCATTTATTTTTTATTTTTATTTATTTTTTCCCTTTCAATGAAAGTTGGCCTTCAATACTACTTGGTACTGGTTTCGGGTACACAGCTCAGGGGTTAGACAATCACATACTTTTACAGGGTGTCCTCCTGGTATTCCCAGCGCCCACCTGGCACCCAACACAGCTATGACAATGTTAGTGACTATGGCCCCTATGCCGGACCTTACGCCCCTGCGACTGCTTTGTAACCAAACTGTACTTCTTAACCCCTCCACCTCTTCCTCCCTGTCCCAGCCTCCCTCCGCCCTGGGTCTCATTTACAGGCTCCACAATCGAATCCTCCCCCGATCTTGTCAGTGCTGTTTCGCTGATGAGGGGACGGAAGCTCGGAGGACTGAAGGGTCTGCCTCACGTCCCATGGCCAACAGGGACCGACTGGGGTTTGAGCCCGGGTTCCCGCGTTCCCCAACAGCGTCCTCCCCACTAAGACTGGGGCTGGTCTGGGAAGCACTTCAGGTTTGCTGGTTCGGACCGTGGAGCCAAAGGAAGCCACCCACCCACTCCTCTCATGTCAGTGGCCCAGACAGACCCCGGTGGGAGTCATCAGGTCCCGCCTACCCACCCAGCTGGTCTTAAAGTCAAGCTTTGCCAATGCGTGCGTGTGTCTGTTTGTGTTTCTGTGTGTGTCTTCGTGTGTATGTGTCTGTGTGGTTCTTGCCTCTATGTGTCTATGTGCGTCTATGTATGTCTGTGTATGTTTCTGTGTATTTCTGTGTTTCTGTGTATGTATTTTGACGCATTTTGTCAAACTCCTATGTGCAATCCCTGCAGAGAAGCACACCAGGGGCAGTTGCAGCGGATAAAGTGGGGAGCCAGGTCTCTGGAGCCTAACCCCATCCCTCCACAGGGCCCCCGACTCTCACCCATGCCCCTGGTGGCCCCTGAGACACTTCCATGAAAGCCTGGCAGAGACCGGGGTGGCCACAGCTGGAAACCACCAAGGGAGGTCCTCACACATGAGGTTGGAGCCGGCTCTCCACTAGGGGTCGTGGCCTTGGGCATAACGGCCCTCTGTGGGTGGTCGGGGAGGGAGCTCCCAAACCTCTGTGAGCCCAGGTGATGTCCACTGCCTTCTGGTACCAGCGTTTTCATACCCCAGTGGTATGCAGAGTGAGGCTCGTAGGCAACCACAGAAAAGGATGCTCTGAAGCAAAAGACCAGCCACGCAGAGCGAGAGGTCGCACGGCTGGGCTGGGAACTTGGCTCTAAATGCTGCTGTCAGACCCCTGAGAGGGCGGCCACCATGCAGGGTTCTCTGTGGGGGGCAGACACCGCCAGTCAGTGCTGACGGATGGCGATAGGTCAGGGTCTCATTTGAACTCCACGGTAGAAACTGTTGTTTGTTTATGACAGATGGAGAAACTGAGGCACGGGAGCCCAAGTGCTGCCCCCGAGGTCACAGAGCTGCTGAGTGGGGGCCTGGGATCCTGTCTGCTTACCTACGGGACACTTTCTCCCCGAGTCCCACCATGTAGAGAAAATACGGTAGTGTCTTCTTTCCCTGGGATCCTGAGAAAAATGAACCATTTCACTGAGTCGATTTTCTAGGTAACTAAAATATATACCTTTGATCCCCAAATGTTTTAAGATTTTAATTATTTTAATGGAAACATTTTCTCTGTTCTTAAAACAGCCTATTCTGTGTGATTAATCCTTTCTCATTGGCTCAGGGCCATCAGCACCAACTGGGGCTCCGCACTGGATGTAACCCAGGAATAGATCATTCCAGAATCTTCTGAGACTGGTCATCCGCCACCTCCCACCACCTGCCGGCTGAGGCCTGGACCACTAGGCATCCGGACCTGCCCCACCCACCCCTTCCAGGACCCTTCCTGCCATTCGGGGGCTTTCCCTGAGGCTCTAGTCAAGCCGTGTGTGATTGACCCCCAAACTTCGGAGCTGTGGCTGCCTCGTGGTCTCAGCTCTCAGGCTGCTCCATCCGCCTCCAACAGCAGGTCTCGGACTGTGGGCTGAGGATGCCTGGGGATCTTTGGAGCCCCTCAGGGGGTCCCTGGGCCCTGCCTTTTCCTGCTTCTTATGTGTGTGAGGCCAGATGTTCCCCATACACATCAGCCAAAGGGACATATCTCAACCAATGGAATAAAAGCTGCAGAGGAGGATCCAGCTGTCCTCCAACAAAGAGATGACAGAAATGCAGAACAGGGCCACTTTCTGTGGTCTGCGCTGTCTTGTTTTGGAATAACTTATTTTTTACTGAAAATATACATACATTATTTATGTCCACATGCAATGAGTTTATTATTGTTACTTTCAACCAATTTCTCAGTTGTGATGCCTAGTATTGTGAATATCACTATAAACCCACCCAACAGAAGCTCTTGGGGTCCACAGGGACTTACAAGTGTGTAAAGGGGCCCTAGGACCCACACGACCGAGCACTGCCGGCCAGAGCACCCACGCCTCCTCTACCACCTGCCTGAGTCTCCACCCTCTTCCCAAACCAGGCTCAGGAACCACCTCCCCCGGCTGCACTGCCAGACCGAACAGACGCCCACTCACACACACACTACCTTCCCCTCACCTCTTACTTGTTCCCCTCGCAGACCTAGGCTGCTTGTGTGTCTGTCTGTGCCGCTAAACTGTCATCTCCCAGGGGAGGCCGTGGCTGCGCCCTTCTCGTCCTGGTACCAAGGTCCCAAATGAGCGAGTGAGCGTTGGACCGAACCGCACCATAGCATCACTGCTCGGGGTGGGCGGGCTCACCCCTCTAATGTACCTGCCTCGGGAAAGCTCTTCAGCTTTTAATCCTCAGTGTCTTGGGGAATAAAAATAATATTGATATCCATGGGATTAGACGAGACCTGTGATCTCACTGAAGCTGCATGTGGACTTGAAAGCACCCCACAGTGAGTCAGTGTTCCCCTGCCTCGCGAGCCCTCTGGGCGCTCCCCCAGTCTGCAGCTGGGAGGGGTTCTGGACCAGCCTGGCGGTCACGCTGGCTGCAGGCACTTGTCCTTGAGGCTAGGGGCCCCTCCCCATGCTGCAGCTGCTTCTGTTCATCTGGGCTGGGGACCCAGA
Source organism: Micronycteris hirsuta (assembly GCA_004026765.1). Lineage (NCBI taxonomy): Eukaryota > Metazoa > Chordata > Mammalia > Chiroptera > Phyllostomidae > Micronycteris > Micronycteris hirsuta. The sequence continues at coordinate 12,257 of PVJI01031807.1, forward strand.
GAGCCAGGATTTCTAGAATCAGGGCGTGTTTCCCTCCGAGAGCCCCCATAACAAACTACCACAGAGTTGGTGGCTTGAAACGGTGCATATGGACCCTCTCGCCATTCTGGAAGCCAGCACAGGCGTGCCAGGCTCCCTCTGAAGACTCTAGGGAACAAGCCTTCATTGGCCCCTCCTGGCTTCCGGTGGCTCTGGGCGAACCTGGGCGTCCCTCGGCTTGTAGCTGTGACACCCAACCAGTCTCTGCCTCTGTCGTCACATGGCCCTCTTCCCTGAGGTCTGTGTCCTCTCCTTTCTTACAGGGACACCAGTCGTTGGATTTGAGACCCACCCTCATCCAGTGGGACTTCATCTTACGAGCCCTCCTCTGCAAAGACCATGTTTCCAATCAAGGCCCCTTCCAGGGAACTGGCGGTTAGGACTTGCAGGTACCTTACTGGGTGGGGGGAGGGGACACAATTCAGCCCACACCACAGGATTACGACAGAAGGCTCTAGAAGGACAAAGAACAGGAGCAGTGAGGAAAAGTGTGCAGGCTTT
>PVJI01031808.1:0-12798 GCA_004026765.1 Micronycteris hirsuta
AAAAAAAAAAAAAAGGGAGAAACAGAGGATACTACTGAGGAAAACAATAGATTTAAAAGGCAGCTAGAAGCCAAGTGAAAAAGAAAGAATGCTAACGCAAATCAAGCAGAAGCAACCAATAAGATGGAATACTAAGCACTTACCATATCAATAACCACTCTGTATTTAAATAGACCAAAATCACCAATCAAAAAAACACACTGGCTGATAAAAAAGAAAAACTAAATCCAACTCTATGCTGCCTATAAGAAACTTATTTTGGCTTTAAAAGTACACATAGTTTGAAAGTGGAAGGATGGAAGAAGATAGTCCATACAACTGGAAACAAACAAACAAACAAAAATTAGGGATAGCCATACTTACAGAGGACAAAATAGACTTTAAGACAAAAATGGTAACTAGAGTCCAAGAAGGTCATGATATAATGATAAAGGGCTCAATACATTAGAAATACATAACAACCATAAATTTATGTGTACTAAGCATAGGAACACTTAAACATATTAAGCAAATACTAACAGAACTGGAGGGAGAAAGAGAGAATGATGTAGTAAGAATAAAATTATTCAATATTCCACCTTCAGAAATCGATAGATCACCCAAGCAGAAATTCATCAAGGAAATGTTGGAATTGAAGCCTACTTTAGAGCAAAAGTTCCTAATAGACAAACATACAGCAGTCATTCCAACAGCAGCTGAATATATATTCTTCTCAAATGCAAAGAGACATTCTTCAAGAAAGATCGTATGACAGAGCACAAAGCAAGTCTTAGCAAATATAAGAGGATTGAAATCACATTAACTACTTTTCTGACCACACTTGTGTAAAACTAGAAATCAACAGCAAGAGGAAAGGTAGCAAATCTACACATAGATGGAAACTAAACAACACACTTCAGAACAACCAATGGACCAGTGAAAAAAATCATGAGAAATTTTTTAAAAATCTCAAGAAATGAAAATGGAAATACAACATACCCAAATTTGTGGGATGTTACAGCAACTCCAAGAGGGAAGTCCTTCTCAAGAGATGAACATGTTAACAAAAAAGGTAGATCTCAAAAACCCTAAATTTACACCTCAAGGAATTAGGAAAAGAAGAAATTAAGCCAAGGGTTGCAGAAAGAAAGATATAATAAAGATCAGAGCAGAAATAAATGAAAGAGATGAGAAACACAACAGAAAAGATCAATAAAACTAAGAGGTGATTTTTCACAAAGATAAAATTGACAAGCCTTTAGCTGCTAGACTAAGAAAAAAAGAGGAAAAACTCAAACAAAATTTGAATAAAAGAGGAGATATTATAACTGATACTACAGAAATACAGAAGATCATAAGTGACAACTATGAGCAATTTTATGCCAACAAATTAGACTAACAATTTACTGAAGAAAACAGAAACTAAGCAAAATTAAGATAGGAACATATAATAAATAGGTCAGATGGTGATCAAGCTACTAAGAAAATTAAGCAGAAAAGTGGAGTAAGGAGAGTTAAGGGTATTACATTGTAAATAGTGTGGGGAGAAAAGGCTGCTCTCTGAAGCAAAAGTCTCCCGGCGGCAAGGGCTCCACGCAGGAGCAAGTCGGGTGTTTCTGAGCAGCCACCTACGGAGCACGGGTGAGAGACCTGGGATCCGGGTCTGTGACGAAATATCGAGCCAGACTTTGCAGGGCCTGATAATACACTTGTAGAAGGTTGACTACTATGTGCTTATTCTCAGTAAGATGACATCCTCAATAATAAGAGTTGTAATAAAGTTGATCTGGATTTTAACAGGTGCATTATGGCTGTTATGAAAATAGAGAGAGGAAGAGAATAAGGAGACAACTGAAATAATCTGGAAAGGGCACCATTAATTAAAAAGATGGGAAGGGGGAAGATGTTGCGTGTGTGTATGTCTGTGCTTTGGTGTTGAGGCTCGGGTGCTAGAGTTTGGAATAAGAGCTCAGTTAGGATATGTTAATAGCAGATACCTATTGACTGCACAAGTGGTGATGTCTATTATAGATGGACATAGGAAACTGGAGTTCAGGGGAAGAGTCCTGGACAAGGTGCAAGTTATTAACCTATAGAATGGTAAATGGCCCGGCTGGTGTAGCTCAGTGGATTGAGCGTGGGCTGGGAACCAGAGGGTCCCGGTTCGATTCCCAGTCGGGGCACATGCCTGGGTTGCGGGCCAGGTCCCTGATGAGGGCCATGTGAGAGGCAACCATACATTGCTCTTTCTCTCTTCCTTCTCCTCTCTCTGAAAATAAATAAATAAAATCTTAAAAAAAAAAAGAAGCTGTAAAAGAGAATGAGACCACCAAGAGCCTCAGTGTAGACACAAAATGTGATGAGATTCAAATGCTGTGTTGGGGGCACTGGGTTCAAGTGATTCAGAAAGTTCAGACTCTGCTGAACTTGCAAAAACAACATTAAGGTTTTTCTAATGCTTAAACACCTATGTAGTGGTTATGATACCAATAGACAGCTTGTCCAGACCGTTGGGTGCGAGCTGAGGGCAGGTGACAGGAGGGGCCACCAGGGGAGACAGGGCTGGGCCGTGGCAATGAAACCTGGGGGAGCAGCTTGGGCACCGAGCCACACCCATCGCCCATCAGGAAGGAGATCTGAGGTTCAAGCACTGAGGGTGTAGTGTGCAGCCAGTCCATGCCTTTGGAAGGCCAGGGGCTGTAGCAAAGACATTGAGTTTCCTCTTGAGTGAGGCCACATTCCCTGGGTAACTGAGCATGTGCCTTGAAGACTGCTTCCTGCCAGGTCCTGCTCCTGGCTGCAGATGACTTGCCCAAACCGCTGAGGCCTCCTGGGTAGCCAGGGGAATTTCAAGGGTCCCTTTACTTAGGCTTTTGGTTCGGTCGCTGTCTTAGTGTGCAGTGTAAGATAGAGATACATAATTTTCACATTGATACTAATTGACCAATAGAAGCTACTGAGAAGTCCATTTGAATATCAATAGAACTCTCTATTGAATATTACTGGTCATTCTCTGCTAACTTAATTTCTATAACTTTATAATATGACTGAATGTTAGTAGTATTTTCTTCTTCAAACAGTCAGGTGAGTGGTAGTTCTAGATTGATTTGTGTGTGGCGCTAGTAGACCCTCCCATTAGGAACAACCAATTTACTGATAAAATTAAAAAAAAATTAATGTCTCTGGAAATTGTTCTAAGGTATACCATTGAATATTTATGAATATAACTGGAGAAACAGTTTTCCAAATTATGCCTTCTAAAATTGGTAAAAGCAGCCCTGGCTGGTGTAGCTCAGTGGATTGAGTGCGGGCTGTGGACCAAGGGGTTGCCGATTCGATTCCCAGTCAGGGCACATGCCTGGGTTGTGGGCCAGGTCCCCAGTAGGGGGCACGTGAGAGGCAACCACACAGTGATGTTTCTCTCCTCTTTCTCAATCCCTTCCCCTCTCTAAAAATAAAATAAAATCTTTAAAAATAAATAAATTTATAAAATTGGTAAAAGCAAAAAGAAAGTGAGGCATTTGATTTATAACATAATCCCATTCCCCAGGTCCGTGTTACTTTCTGTTTTCTGAACTGATGTGGTCAAGACAGAGGGGGTTCATTCAGCTCTAAATTACTAATATAGCACTGTTGTTCATCCAACAAGTACAGACTTCACACTTACCCATTTCTTCTATAGAACTTGTTCTGGGAGTTCTATATTATGTGGGAACAGCTGTCACTCAAAGGGGGAGAGTTCTGCCTCAGGCACAACGGGTCTAGAATACTGAGACCCCAGTTTTGCTTGATCCATCTTGTTTGTAGAGTAACTGTTTCATGCCAGGAAGGGCAATCTAAGAGGACCATGGTCTATTGTCTTTCTCCTACATCAACCTGTAGAGTGGGCATGTCACTGTGATAAAAAGTTATACTATCTACAGCTCTTATTTAGTGGCACAGATGTCCCGTTTGGGGAAATTCATGTCATAGAAAGAGCTCTGAGTAAACTGACTTTATTTGGTATACATAATGGAGAAGTTTAAAAAATGTTGTTGAAATGGTGATTTTTGTACCAAGCATTTAAGAGTGGGCTAACTCCATGAACCTAATAGCAACAAGCTAATGGAAGACCACCAGAAATTTAACAAAGAGACCAAGGGAAGAAACAGCTAACACAACTCCTCCTGGATCTTGCTCATCATTGTACATCTAGAAGTCTATCACCTGTGCTAAAGTGCACCCAACCGATAACAATTGAAGTGTCATGTTTGGTTGACTTGAAATATTCCCAAATCACAATTATCATTTATGAACAAAGGACTGAAGTCTTACTGGCTCAAGGGGATTAAGCACATCTTCTAACCAAATCCTAGCTGTACAGAAAGCCTTTCTGAATATCAATAAAAACATAAAATCTTAAATACATGCATATGTACAAACATAGAACCAAATGGAAAATCTTGAGCTGAATATTATAATAATCAAAACACTTAGTAGAAGAGGTCACCAGAAAATTTCAGCAGGTAGAAAAAATACAAACCAATTTGACAGATTATGAAGGATCTCACAATTAGAAAAAAATGAAGGAAACAAAGGAAAGAAAAAATATTTGTGCCTCTGAGAAATGTTTGTGGACATCTTTTTGTTTACAAAAATTGCTGACAAACGTGTAGAATGTATTTTTATTCTCTTCTTTCTTTTCACTTTCTGTCATTCTCCATTACTAGGGATGTTAGAACATTTGTATATTCTGTAATTTCTTTTAAAATATGTTATTGATTAAGCTATTACAGTTGTCCCATTAACCCCCCTTTATTCCCCTCTGCCCCATATACTGCTCCCCCTTTCCCCCCCTTTAGTTCTTGTCCATGGGTCATACACATAAGTTCTTTGGATTCTATGTTTCCTATACTATTCTTAACCTCCCCCTGTCTGTTTTCTACCTACCATTTATGCTACTTATTCTCTGTACCTTTTTCTCCTCTCTCCCCCTCCCATTCCCCTGTTGATAATCCTCCATGCCTTATATAAATCCCTTTAACATGTCATATAATAAAGGCTGGGTGATGATGAACTCCTTGAACTTGACCTCATCTGGGAAGCACTTTATCTGCCCTTCCATTCTAAATGAAAGTTTTGCTAGATAGAGAAATCTTGGATGTAGGTTCTTGCCTTTCATGACTTGATAAACTTCTTTCCAGCCCCTTCTTACCTGAAAAGTCTCTTTTAAGAAATCAGCTGACAGTCTTATGGAAACTCCTTTGTAGGTGATTGTCTACTTTTCTCTTGCTGCTTCTAAGATTCTCCCCTTATTTTTGATCTTGGGTAATGTAATTATGATGTATCTTGTTGTGTTCCTCTTTGGGTCCAACTTCTTTGGGACTCTCTGAGCTTCCTGGACTTCCTGGAAGTTTATTTCCTTTGCCAGATTGGGGACGTTCTGTTTCATTATTCAAGTAAGTTTTCAATCCCTTGGTCTTCCTCTTCTCCTTCTGGCACCCCTATTATTCAGATGTTGGCAGATTTAGAGATGTCTCGGAGGTTCCTAAGCCTTTTCTCATTTTTTTTGAATTCTTGTTTCTTCATTCTTTTCTGGTTGAATGTTTTTTTTCTTCTTTGTGGTCCACACCATTGATTTGAATCCCAGTTTCCTTCCCATCCCTATTGGTTCCCTGTACATTTCCCCTCATTTCCTTTAGTGTATCTTTTATTTTTTCATCTAATTTGTGTCTAAATTCAACCAATTCTGTGAGCATCCTGATTATCAGTGTTTTGAACTGTGCATCTGATAGGTTGACTATCTCTTCTTGGCTTAGTTATATTTTTTCTGGAGCTTTGATCTGTTCTTTCATTTGGGCCATTTTTTTCCTTGGTGCACCTGTTACGTATAAGGGGCAAAGCCTTAGGTGTTCACCAGGGTGGGACAACCCACATCGTTGTGTTGTGATGCTGTGTGTGGGGAAGGGATCTGAGAGGGAACAATGGCGCCTGCTCTGCTCGCTACCCACAAGCAAATTGGGCTCTTCTGGAGCTGATTCCCACATGGGCAGGCTTGTTCTAGGACCCTGTGGGTCTCTCCAACAAACTCCCCTGTGAGGCTGGGAGCTCCTCCTGCTGCTGCGTTAACCCCCACAGGTGTTTTCAATCAGAGGTTTGAGGTTTTATTTCCCCGCACTGGAGCCCTGGGCTGCGCGTTCTGCTCCATTCCTCAACTTCCTCTCCTGGTTTATCTGCGTGCGAATGCAGGATCATTAGCTCCAGTGGCCTGGGTCCTGCTGGGTCCCCCCGGCCCATTTCAGCGTTGTGTGCCCGGATTCACAAACTGCCATCTGGCCGCGTGTCCGGCTCCGCCTCACTTACCGGTCGGGATGAACGTGTCTTTAACTCTTTGGTTGTCGGACTTCCATAAAGTTCAATTTTCTGTCAGTTTTGGTTGTTTATTGTTTTTAAATTGTTTTTTTTTCTGTCTTTTGGCTGTGCGAGGAGGCACAGCATGTCTACCTACGCCTCTATATTGGCTGGCAGTCTTTATATTCCGTAATTTCTAAAGCTCAATATTAATGCTTTTATTTTTTTGTGTACATCAATCATTGTGGGAATTTTTCCATTGCATTGTTTTCCAGATAAATGATTTTGTATTTTGCCATGCCAAAATTACTGTTCATTGACTGAATTTTTATAATTTTCATATTTTAGTTTTAAAATGTTCAGTTGATACTTTTGTATATTCCAACTCACTGAAGATATTCTACACTTTTTCACACATTTTATATACTTATTCTATTTTAAAATGTATTAATCATAGTTGCTGTTTTAATGTACTCTTTCTCCACTATCTGGATCACCTTCACATTTTAGTTTCTCTTTTTCTTTCCTTTTCTTTTTTTCTTAGTAACATGTCATACATTTTAACCATATCAACTGGTTAATGTATGCAGGAAATTGTATATAAGCAACCAAAAAAGCTCCAGGTGACTTCCTTTAAAAATTTTTTTTGGACTATTTTTTTAAATTAATTTTTTAAAATATATTTTTTTATTGATTATGCTATTACAGTTGTCCCATTTTCCCCCCTTTCTTCCGCTCCAGCCCTTATCCCTCCTTTCCCCACCCTTTAGTTTTGTCCATAGGTCATACACATAAGTTCTTTTGCTTCTGCATTTCCTGTACTATTCTTAACCTCCCCGTCTGTTGTCTACCTCCCATTTACGCTACTTATTCTGTGCCCCTTTACCCCCTTCTCCCCCCACCACTCCCCTGTTGATATTCCTCCATACCTTACATAAATCCCTTTAACATTTCATACAATAAAGGCTGGGTGACAATGAACTTCTTGAACTTGACCTTATCTGAGAAGTACTTTATCTGCCCTTCCATTCTAAATGAAATCTTTGCTGAATAGAGTATTCTTGGATGTAGGTCCTTGCCTTTCATGACTGGGAATACTTCTCTCCAGCCCCTTCTTGCCTGTAAGGTCTCTTTTGAGAAATCAGCTGACAGTCTTATGGGAATTCCTTTGTAGGTAACTGTCACCTTTCCTCTCGATGCTCCCAGGATCCTTTCCTTATCTTTGACCTTGGGTAATGTAATTATGATGTGTCTTGGTGTGTTCCTCTTTGGGTCCAACTTCTTTGGGACTCTCTGAGCTTCCTGGACTTCCCGCAAGTCTATTTCCTTTGCCAGCTTCGGGAAATTCTCCATCATTATGTGTTCAAATAAGTTTTCAATTCCTTGGATTTCTTCTTCTCCTTCTGGCAGTCCAATGATTTGTATGTTTGGATGTTTACAGATGTCCTGGAGGTTTCTGAGCCCCTCCTCCATTTTTTGAATTCTTGTTTCTTCATTCTTTTCTGGTTGGATGTTTTTTCTTTCCGCTGGTCCACTCCATTGATTTGAGTCCCAGTTTCCTTCTTATCCCTATTGGTTCCCTGCAGCTCTCTCCTCATTTGTTCAAGTAATTGCCTCATTTGTTCAAGTAATTGTGATAATTTTTCGTCGAATTCTGTGGCCAACCTGATTACCAGTGTTTTAAACTGTGCATCTGATAGGTTGGCTATCTCTTGGTCGGTTAGTTCTGGAGCTTTGATCTGTTCTTTCATTTGAGCCATTTTTTCCCCCTGGTGCGCCTGTTACTTTAAGGGGCAGAGCCTTAGGTGTTCATCAGGGCAGGTCAACTCACATCGCTATTTTGTGACGCTGTCTGTGGGGGCAGGGTAACCCTCGTTGTTGTGTTGTGACGTACCTGTGGGGGCGGGACCTGAGAGCACAATGGCGCCTGCTCCACTCTCAGCACCGACACCGCTTCCCACAAGCAAATTGAGCCCCTCTGCACTGGCTCCGGGGTCACTCTGGGGTCAGTGGATGGCCCGCACAGTTCCAGTCCCTTGTGGGTCTCCCCAACGAACTCTCCTGTGGGGCCGGGAGTTCCTCTCACCGTCTTACCTCCCACAGGTGTTTTCAATCGGTGGTTTGAGGTTTTATTTCCCCGCTTTGATGGGTTGCGCCCTGCTTTTTCTCTTGGTTTGTCTGCACGCGAATTAGGACCTGCCCGGTCCACCAGTCTCGGCCCTGCTGGTTCTGGGTGGGCTGGGCGCTGGCTGCGTTTTGGTCAGGCACACCCGTCTCGGCGTGTTGCAGCGTTGCCAGTAACACTCCACAAACTGCAGTCTTGCTGTGCGCTCACCACCCGGCTCACTGCAGAGTGGCTGCGTGCTCTCTCCCCGCCCGGCTCCGCCCCACTTACCAGACTGGATGTAAGTGTCTTCTTTAACTCCTTGGTTGTCAGACTTCCTTTCAGTTTGATTTTCTGTCAGATCTGGCTGTTTTTGTTTAATTAAATTGCTGTTTTTTCCTCGTTTGGTTGTCTGCGGAGGTACGGTGTGTCCACCTATGCCGCCATCTTGCCGGAAGTCATGGACTATTTTTTAAAAGATTTTATTTTTAGAGAGAGGGGAAGGGATGGAGAAAGAGAGGGAGAGAAACATCCATGTGTGGTTGCCTCTCATGTGTCCCCTACTGGGGACCTGGCCCACAACCCAGGCTTGTGCCCTGACTGGGAATTGAACCGGCAACCCTGTGGTTTGTAGCCCATGCTCAATCCACTGAGCTACACCAGACAGGGCTCTAGGTGACTTCTTTAGAAAGTTCCCTCTCTTTCTTCTGTATGAGAAGCTGATTGCCTTAGGTCATGAATAGTGCTAGGTGTGATTTTTTTTATTTTTATTTTTTTGAGGTGAGTTTTTAGTACATTTTGGGTGAATTTTCCTTTTTTTTTTGGTTGCTCAGGCATGAGCCTGCTAGACTTTCAATTGTGATTTTATGTGACTCTATTTTTTTGGCTCTAAAAGATTATGGGGGATTCATCTCTATCACCTAGAAGTTCACAATCCAACTCTCCAACCATTTGCCACATGCAACATTAAAATGAGATACATGTGTTATGAGGAGCCAGTACAGATGCTTGAGATCAGCCTCCTTTTCGTACGTTCTGTGTCCAAAATATACCATGATTTTAGGAAACTAAGCTTTTGAGAAATTTCAGATTAGCTCTTCAGCCTGCCACAAAGCTCTTAAATTAAGGAATTGTGACTTTGGGAAAATGGTTGTAAACCCCATAGAATACATAAACATTCTATACAAGGAGCAAAAGTTGGCTTACAGTAGTTCCTATGGAAAATAATACAATAATTAACGATTAATAATACACTCTGTTTCATATACTCACAACTGTAAACCTACTTTTGCCCACCCCTATATTATACATCGTAATAATGTGTGGATTGAAAGTTACTGTCTGTGAAAGGTGAGGGCTGTTAATGAGGGAAGACTGGCATGAATAGTAATAAAAAAATTTCCAGGTTTCCAGGCTTCCTTTAGTTGTCCACTATTGCAGAGGCTAATAAGGAGAGGTCTGGCAGAGAAGAAATTTGATTTGTGTGTTTGCATTCCCTTTGGGACAAAGCAGACTACAAACGGGAAGGATGGCTAGGATTGAGACAGCAAATTAAAATCACACAAATACACATTACCCAGTAACTGTGCCTTTGCTCACAAACACAGAGACTAATTCCATGAACAGTTGAACACTAAAATTATTTAAAATAATGCAAAGTAGAAATACTCTAGAAGTTAGCATATTTGGCTAATTGTTTAATGGCCAATGTTTTATGATCCCAAATAATAAAATAACTCAGGGATTATGTCAATGGTCTGTGACACAGTTCTGTAACATTTCTACAGCAAGGAGACTAAAACTTGGTACATGGGAAATTTGATAAGATTTGGTTTCTTTTTGAAACTATAAGTTGTTGCTTTTCTTTCTATGATGCAGTCAGAACATTTTGCTGTTCTTCCTTCAGTGATACTGAACATCTTGCTCTTCTTCCTTAGGTAAAGACTTGAAATTTTGCTCTTCTTAGTCAGGTGAAGGTGGAACATTTTGCTCTCTTTCAGTTGAAGATGGATCATTCTGCTCTTCATTGTTTTGTGTTCTTTTGAATCTCATAAAACACAAAATTAACAAGCATGACACAAGAACAAAAGTAATTAGCCAAAGTCGTGGCAGATACTTTTTTTTTTTCTCCACTTTGTCACTTTTTCTCCCAGGGGGTGGACCACTGTCGATACTGCCTCCATGACCCTTTTGCTGGCAGGTGGGAGGGTCCCACCCATAGTTGCAGTGGCAGTTATTTCTGTTGTTGCAGACCCCGTTCATATTGCAGGTCTCAGGTGAACACCCAGTGACTGGGAGGGACAGATGGACACACTTCCTTTTGATGCACACACGCTCTGCACCACACTCTGTACCATCTTTCACATCTCCAATGTCGGGAATGGTCATCCCCAAGTGGTAGTCGGTACCCCAGCAGGTGACGCCATTGAAGCGAGTCCAATGCACAGTAGAATGATCTCCCAGAAGGGGAATTTCTGTCACATTCTCGCACTGCACCCTCCCACACAGGACATCTGACATGTTGCACCGTACATATGCAGAGCCACGGATACCGCAGTTCCCAAATCGGTCACCTCGGGTGTTCATCTTGGTGTAGCAAGTCTGATTGGCACTCTTGGCCTCTTTGCCGAAAATGTGCCTACACTGCTCTTCACGGTTATTGCATCTCTTCTCATAGCAGTAGCCACCGTCCTCGCATGGGATCCCATCCTGCACGTATACGTCTTCTGGACAACGGTTGGACGTGCCACTGCACCACTCTGGGAGATCACATGTGTTTTCCTGTTGTCTACAAACTGTGCCTGTAGGCAGGATCTGGCAGTCCTGGCAACAAAGCCCCAAAGCGCAATCAGCTCCCAGTTTCAGGGTGCAACGTGAGTGACAACAGGGATCTTTTATACACAACCGTAAAGTGCCACAGTCACACTCTTCTCCTTCTTCAACCACCCTGTTCCCACACTGTGAAAATGTGAAGATGTTCCCTGTATTTGAGGAAACATACAAACAATTTCGTTTTGCAACGGTGTTCACGAATTCAGCATAACTGCAGTTGCTGAACCTAGTTGCATCTACTTTTTGTGGATACATTATGCAGGTCCTATACCTACATTTACAGGTATCTGTATCATGTTTCATACCCAAATTATGACCAATTTCATGTGACACAATATATGCAAAATAATACACATCATCATACACAAAACTATCAACTCCACAGTTATAACGAAAGTTACATACTCCTCCAACATAGGCTACGCCCATAGTACTATCATAGGAATGCTTTACAAAAACATGTGCAATATCATGGGGTATGCGGTTATTAAAGCTGTTTTTCTTCCACTTGCAAAATCCCCCCAGGAGATCATTTATGTCATTTACTGGAAGGAGGTTTCTTGCAGTCCAGACCTCAATTCCTGTTAAAACCACATCAACATCCAGTGAGCTCAAGAAGTAATCAACTCCATTGACAACAAGGAATACTTCATACTGCACTTTTGTGGTGTTACCTTGGCGATGAAGGTATCGATTGTGGTCCACCACCACTGCCAGCTCAAGAAACCGCTTGTGGGTCCACCAGCCTTCATACCCACTCTGCATCAAAGTGAAATTAACACTCTCTTGAAACTTCAATTGTTGTGCTATTTCTTTATCTTTCAATCCACACCTCATGGGTGGGAATTGTGTCTCCTTCCTGTCCACCTTATATATGAGATGTTCAAATGTGGTAGAATGCCTTTTGGGCTCTATTTCATACACAATGTCATTTGTCTGTAATATTCCTTGGAAACCCCCCAAACAGGTACTGAGGGTCACCAGGGATTCTGGGTCCCCCTCCACATAGCCATGATAGTAGCAGTCATTCTGGATGAAAGGCTGTTCCAGAAGGAGGGCACCCTGGTCTGTATAGGTGAACACTTGAAAGTGTCTGGACAGGAAATACTTGTTGACCTTCATGTGGACAATATGTTTCTGGCCCCCAAAATGCATACTGTAAGAGAGCCAGCCTCTAGGCTTCATGCCCACACTGGTGACTGTTACCTTCAGTGGAATCACCACCTCCGGGGGACCATGGCGTTGGGAGTGCCCAACCTGGGACCATTCATATAGGAACAGAAACACCCCCAGCCAGAGTGGCAGGACAGTGTTCCTTACATGCGCCAGGTCCTCACCCACGGCCATTATGGAGCCACCATACACAGCCATTGGTGAGAACAAAATATGATGGGAGGAGTGTCACCGTTCTGTGTTGTCTCTCTGAGCTGGGTATTCAGCAGTGAGTTAAAATCTGTTCTCTGGAAAAGTCACACCATCAGAGTAGCACACTAAAAGAGAAAATAAAAAGAAGAGTAGAAACAGGGTGGGGGTTTTGAACAGGTTAAGGTGGA